>JAECUM010032851.1:0-31717 GCA_016617855.1 Megalonaias nervosa | reverse complement strand
ATCAGATAGTGTAGAATAGATGACTGCACTGGAGAACAAGCAACATCATCTTAGTTGCATGAGGTGAGGCTAAGGTCCCCTGTAACGCTTGAGGCTTAGCTGGTAAAGAGCAACAAGGTCTGCCGCTCACTAAACTCGAAGAATGCCCTGAATTAGAAACTGTGACTTTGAGATGCTGAATAAAGAGTCTATTCTCATGACGGAGTGTAGAGAAACTGCAAGTGACATCTACTGAAGCATGAGTAACTATTCGTGGCATTTTGAAGAATGAGTGTCTCAAGGTGGTATGAGTGTAAGACTGGTCTCTCCACATGTCTGCAAAAGTTGGATTTGACATACTGGAAGCCAGGCTGTTAGTGATTGAGCCCATATTATTGATGTTGTGGCCATTTGTGATCCCTAGCATATGGCCTAGGCAGGTCGCAACGGAAATAGGCCATCCATGTGAGAAGGATATCATCATGATCATCAGTTTGGGACAGGCTATGGGATGTTTTGATCCATCTAACCTGCCCGAATGTCTGCTGAGTAAGAGGAAACTTGGCTGGTTATGAGCTGTTCTTCACTGTTCCACAACAGGAACCAAAAATGCTGAGTCCTGCGGTGGAGACTTCAGTGCCTGAGCTATTTTAGAGTGCTTCAATGTCCAGCACTTCATGGCTGAAGGGTAAGTTGATTTATCTCCCTTGCTTGCTGGAAATTCTCACGCGGAGGAAAAGATCAGCATGCAGACTGGTGACATCTTCATCCTGAAATGTGTGTTTTTGTGCTTTGCCCATGGTTCTAATCTGTAAGACAAATAGAGCAAAAAACGTATAAAACTGTAGCCCTGCACCTGTCTTTTAGAATGCAATGTCTGTGCTGTGCTAATCTTAAACTGACCCAGAAATTGATAACAGAATGTCTAATAGAGCAATGAAGCATATTTATAAAATATATTGACAATACTACCTGTATGGAGGAGAAGTATAAACCTGTGGGCCTGCACATGTGAAGTTTTAATACAGAGTTGGTGCAGAGCTATACCAAATAAAGGTTACCTGGAAAAGTGATAGATGGTCTCAAATAATATGCTACCAATAGGGAAGGTCAATGATGGGATGTACAGGTAGAATCATTGAAGCATGGCTAAGACTAAGGATGCCAGGGTACGGAAACTCACCTGTATATACCAGAAATGATGGAATTATAAATACAGAAGGAGTTTTGTAAGGGCATAAAGACATACATATAAATATTGTAGCCTGAACCCATCTTGTAAAGTCACATATGCTACCTATGCGAGTGACTAGGTGCTCTTTAAATATCATGGAATGCTTATGCAGATAAACATGACTCAAGTGTCACCTGTAGAAACATGCATGAGCAAGATGAGATGGAGTAAAGTGTGTATAGAAAGCCAATCTGTACTTGTCCAGCCAGAGTGGAAGCAGTATAGAAATGTACCCAAGTGTCTACATTACACACAAAAAAACCTTCACATAAAAGGGAACTAAAGGCACCATTATGGATACATACAAAGTAGGTGTGACAATATCCATTATGAGGCAATTACCTGTAGGAAAAGGTTGGTGCATGATGCAACAAATGCCTTGGAATAGAAACTCACCAATATGTACCTGTTTGTAATGGAATTACACATATATTAGCTTTTATAAGCACCAGAGGCTTGCATGTACAAAATAATTATAGCCCAAACTGAATGTCAAGCCACTTATGTTCCCCGTGCAAGTACCTGTATGTCAGACGACAACAAAGTGTTAGCAAATTGTAAAGGCAGAACTTTGTAGGGATACGAAGAGTAAAAATTGGAAATATCAATGGAGTATCCTTTATTTATAAGTGAAAAACTCCTCCAACTTGTAATTATATATCTTCCATGTAGATTCTGGCTTTTATGAGGCTTTGTGACAGGAGCATGCTTCTTGGGACGAGCAGAAGTAGTAACTGGAAGGTTCTTAGACTTTGCCAACTCTTATATCTAACGGGAGATCACTATGCATGACCGCCACATAGGTAGACAGACAACCTTTAGCTCCCTTTAGCTAAAAGTAGGAGGGCTGCATTTGTGAGGTGGTATTAGTTCTCCTAAGGTAACATGACTGGGTAACGTATTTGAACAAGAAATGTCTATATCCATCCAATAAACTTTATAAAAAGCACAATTCTGCTAATTAAGAACTGCATTTGACATCTGGAAACAGCAGAATACTTGTCCATGTATTTTAGCTTTGTCTTGACCTTGACAGTTTTTGCTCTTCTGCTGAGGCCTCTGAGCTGAATCATCACCTGCATGTGACATGATTATCAGAACATAAACAAAAGAAATATAAATGGCATTCATGAACAGCAGTCCATGTGTGCCATAAATAGAAGCTATGTCACCTCCTGTAAAGCACGGTAATGAAGTGAACACAAAGCATTTGTAGCGAGGTTTGGACAAGAAATAGGATTTTGCTTATGAAAATATGGACTTCATTAAGCAGTTCAAAATTAGAATTCATGGTTTTAAATTCATACTGTTGGCTGGAAAATAAGAATGACTCAAATCAAATTGTAATGGTTGGCAGGGATAAATGATCAACCACAAGAACTTCCTGTTTTCAGTGTTTATTTTCAAAATGTTCCAAAGCATTTCATATGATTATCAAATAATTATTTTAAACAGCCAACAAGGATAAATTGCCACAATCATCAAATAACTAGCAGGATAATGAGAATTTTGAGAACAAAATTTTAGTTCTTTTTTATCAACTACTTTTAGCAAAGTCTATAAAATTATTGCACTTCATCCATAAAAAAAAGAAATACATGCTTATCCCATAATCTAACCAGTGCCCCTGCCATATATTTGGATACAAGAACTAATTTAAAGAAAACTGTCACTTGAGGCAATTATATACAAAAGTTTTGCTAAAACACAGAAAACCTGACAAAATTGGAATGAATATCATTAATGGGATTCTGAAATTTCCTTGGATCCAATAGGTGTGCTACCAGAAAATCTTCTTAATGCAAATAATCAAAAAGAATTTGTTAAAGTGATGTTTTCTTTGAAGATAGTCTTTGTGTCATTATGACACATTCTAAAGACAAAATATCTTGTATTCAAAACTTGAACTATTTTAAACCATACCATTATTTAATTATTTATACTAGAATCTAAAAGAATAGCTAACAAATAAAAACACAAATTTTTATTAACGAGTTCAAGATCACATTCTTTCGTTTTATTTAAATTCTAAGAGATAAAAGCAGTTTTGTTGTGCCAAAACTCTTGCATCCTTGTATTACTTAAGTACATTATTCTTTCCTTCTTCCTTTCTCAATTTTTTTCTTTTTTCATTCATTATTGTTGTGTTATTTTTTTGTTCTTTCATAAGTATTTTTAAACTTTTAAAGTACATATTTTTTCTTTCATATCAACTGTATAATTGTAAAACAACTGTGTTTATCTTTTGCTACTATACAATCAAATGAATGTTACTGTTCTTGATGGTTATGGTGGTTGTGGTGTTTGTTGTAGTTTCATAATCCGAAAATGATATAACTCTGAGTATTTTACAATGAAATTTTTCTTTAAATATCAAGTTCTTCTAAAAAGTAGTATTCAGTCCAATTTAAACAGAAATGCATTATTTTCCTCACACTTACAGAAGTTGAAAGTTACAAATATAATTTAAAATTGATATTTTGTCTTTAGACTAATGTACCTTTTAAAATCTGTCAATCATTATGGCAAAAATTAAAGAATTTAAAGCAGCATCTGTTCCATCCAAATTACTTAGTGACATAATTAGAGATAGTAAGAATATCAAGGACTTGCATCTCCTATGGTTCCATCTACATGGGAGATAACTGCGCAATAAAGGTCAATGGCTCAGACAGATAGTTTTTAAGACAAATCTCTCTTTAGAATCTTTCTCAAAAAATCTACAGTAAAGATCAAAATATTTGCTGAAACACCACCATCTTATAACAGGTATTTAAAGAGGTCACCACTGTCTACAAACCTGAGTCCAGCATGCCATTAAAGACCAAGCAGATAAAAAATGGGAATCCAGCAAGGATCAATGGAGGATCCCAGGTTATTAAGTCTTTCATGCACATTTACCATATGCAATATGTTTCTTTCATTAACTGGCTGACTATATGTCAGTCAAATAACAAAGCAAAGAAATTTTAATTTTTGAAGCATCAACAATGGAAAAAGATTCAGAATTCTTTATAGAAATCCATGTACATGTTTTTCTTTGAAGCTGAATCAGCCATAAAAAGATTGGGATGCTCTCCTCTCTATATCAAGACATCATTAATGATCTTTGACTGTTGAACTCAAGGTCAAGCCGCAGAACCATAAAATGAGCATGAAATGAATTCATACTTTTTGTTTTTTACACACAGGTTCATCAACATCATCCTCCCAGTTTATATCACTCATAAACGAGTCAAGGTCATCATTAGATGAACTGTGACCTTGACCTTTTATAGTGTCAGTGGCACTCTGCTTTTGGTCTTTCTTAGGAGAAAAGTAGTGGAATAATGTAGACTGTCCACCTTTTGAATGACTGCCTCTTGATTTTCCTGCAAGATGAATTAAAAAACTGGTGAAGATATGGACTATAAATGCATTCTAAATTAGTAGAGCTATGTGATGTAACTGGAAGAATGCAATATTTATAAATCTTGGAAACTGAACAGCACCAAATGCTTCATTTTATTAAACATTTCAGTGGTTTCATTTGGTTTTGTGTTTTATGGCACAGCAACAGAATAAGATTTTACAGTGTTGAAACTACTGGAGTAAACTGCCTTGCCCAAGAACACACCATGGCCACCAACCCAAGACAATCTAGAAGATGGATTCGAACCTGCAACCTTTCTTTCATGGGTCTGACAAACTAACCACTAAGTCACTGTGGTTCCTGCCTCCAGCTGTCAAATTACCATATGCATACAAGTGCATGACCACTAGTATAAGGCATAAAATGGTTAATTTCAATTAAGGAATTCGAAACATTCTTACCAATATTCTCTCCACTGTCATAAAAATAAGAATTAAAATGAATGGTGCTAATAATGACAGACTGTCTCAATTGCAAAGACTAACAAAAAGCTGCCAAAATAGTGAAGGGATAGGTAGCCTTGCAACAGAATCATATCACAGAAGTTGCTTCTATTTTGCCTCAGTTTGAGAAAATTACAGTGGCTCTTCAAAAATCTTAGTACATAATTGCTTTAAAATGATAGTGTACACTGTTCACAAAATGAGACTAATAACGGATGAATTATTTTAGAACTTAAATTAACCTTGTTCTTCATGACTTGGGATGATATGAAAATGGACCATTACAAAGCAATTTAATATGTCAAACAAATGTGCTCATAAAACAGCTTGACCAGCATCAAAATATCTCATTTCCCATCTCCCATTTTAATAATCAAAAACTAAAATAATCTTAATCTAGGCATGAGGTATTGGGTCAAAGTTGGTTTAAGTATTGAAATGTTGCTGCAAGAGTGCAGCAGTATTAATAACTCTCTACACTTATGACAGTCTAAATGGCCACCTAATAAAACCTTTAGGTGATTATTAGATGACAGATGCAAAAGCAAATGAAAATTGCTGCTATCCATAGGTGTCTACATCTGCTGAAACTGAGTTTCACAAGAGATACTAGTGGTTGAAAGATCTCAAAACATACCATGTCTGCTCAAATTAAACATTATGTCAGCTCCTGTATTTAAATCGAACTTGAATATGAGTGATTCCAACCAAAGTATGTTTAAGTATGGTTGTGGTTAATTTCAGGATTCGGGGAAGGAGGTTATGACTGGGAATGGTGTCTGGGCTGATCAAGCTGGAAACAATTTGATTTCTTGTGAAAAAATTCCAGGAGTATACCATATATATTCGCTTATAAGTCAACTTTTTTTTTTACTAAAAAAGAAATCTAAGAATGCACAGATGGGGTCATCTTATAAGCAAGATATAAGAAAAATGTTTTAAAATCTACCTTTACCATAATGACTATACATCTTGGAATACTCTTAAGTCTTGGGACACCCATAATTATTTTAAAAAGTAATTGTTTATGACCAATAAATGCTGGGACACAAAATTACAGCAATAGTTTCATGTATTATAAGTCTCTGGACACCAACATATTTTTCTACTAATCAAATAATGTATTGAAACTACAATAAAGACGTTTCAGAAATAATGCTTTTAAAACAACTGTAATACTGTCAAAACTCTGTTTTAGTTTGCTTTGATGTTAGTGACCTTAACTGTTTACACAGACATGGTAATTGTGCTAATATCAGGGAGTACATGGAAATTAAACATCAAAGTACTTAGAATACCCAAGCCAATTTCAGGGTTTAAACACTTACAGTAACTGGCTTGGACTGCTGTTCGAAAATGAAAGAAATATCCACCAACTATAAACCAAGGAGACGCAAAAATAAACAGTTTCCCAACGTATATATTTTCAGGTTCAAACTTTCTTTTAAGCGTCGCTCATTACAATTATTTTTTATTTTTATTTTTTTTTACTTTTTTTTATTCCTGTCTTAGGATGGTCAATTAACCTAGTGTTTTGATAGAGTTGCTAAACTGATAATATCGCCTTACTCCTTTAGCATGTAAAAGCAGCACTGCTTTGTTTTCCCCAGTGGACAATCTGCAGTACTATTCTTGTTTATCCCTGTAAAATTTATAACTAGTGTGCCATGATTTTGATCCTTGTTCAGTGCCATGTTGTGTCCCTTAGATCATGCTGTACAACTGACATCTGTCCAGTTGCGGTAATCCTTTGAAATGATTTCAAAGACTGTATTATCAAAGTGTCTCTTACAGACCCCAAGCTCAACCTCTACATATGAATAGCCCAGTGTTCTGTCAATTAGAGTGTACTTTGTCAGTTAGATATCATACATCATGAATTGCTAAACTTAGATACTTTCATCAATATGGGGAAAAAAAAACGTAATGTCTACAATGGAGCATTTAAGTTAAAGGTGATGAGAGACTTTACAGAGAAAGACAACACTAGTAATGCGGAACAAAATTTGGTGTGTCAAAGAAACATATATATGACTGGTTCAAGATAAAGTCAGTTCTAGTTGATGGTGTCAGATATAAATTTTAATACTGGAAAGCCCTTATGCAAATTGGGAGTTTTGTTTGAACTAGTGGGTTCTAAAGCAGTGTGGTTGGGCACATTTGATGCAGTCTGTGAAACAGAAGTTCATACCTATCAACCCCTTGAAATGAAAACCTGTATGCCAGTCCAATAAAAACCTTACACAAAAAAATGTATTCATACATTATGTAAGATCAACAGTGTTAAAACAACAAATGCCATAAAGGAACTAATTTTACACACATTTACATAATTATTTACATCTCTGAAACTTTTTTTTATTTTATTCTTTTCGTTTTAAGTGTGTCATAACACACACACACACAAGTTATTATATGCAACACATGCACCCTTTGCACTTTTCAAAATGTAATCGGGGGTTTTAAAGCCTATGCTGCAGGTGTCAATGTTTATTTTACACTGTAAAAATGATGTCAGTGTGACTGCATTCAGGGACTTCCTACAATCTGTATGTATTTTTTTCATCATAGAAAAAGATCTCTCACAGTCTGCATTACTGTGAGGCAAGGTAAGTAGTCGCTGAATAACTAATTTCAGATTTGGGAAGCATATGCCACCAGTATTAATTGTCTGGCTGATAATATCCAGCCAGTAGCTACAAAAGCTCCTTTTCTGGCGATCGTCTGTTAATACAGGCACACACTCATCAGGAAGCATGCAATAATCCTCAAACTCATCTTTAAGTGCTTCATGATCCAGGTGTGGAGCAACTCAAAAACGAAAGTGTCGCTACTAGTAGAAAAAAAAATACATGCAAGGTATTTTGAAAAACGAATTTTCAATGTATAATATTAACCTCTTATGGATTTATCACGATCTCATTATTACATATTTACATTTTTCCCCCATAAACCCGTAGTCCTACAATGTAAGACCTTGACCTGATATTTATTTTTTGGGCGTTGAAGTCTTACTTCCCAATAATGGCACTGTGTAGCGTGTTCTGATGTTGATTAATTTTGGAATGATAAGTAAAATATTTAGGAATCTCTCACACATCTGGTATCCCATATCGGCGGTTTTCTACAAATTAAAATTATAATGTTTTAGTTAGACCTTACTTACACTGATGTGTTTTTCCTACTAAATTCAAATTCCCACACAAGCAAATGGACATGTTTTCAAGTTCTGTTGGTCTACATTTCAGTTGACTGGAATGCAATGGAAGCCAGGAATACCAAAATTGGTCAAAAGGATGATAAAAATCTTGAACGAAACGAAGCTATCTAAACACTTTCTTCAGTCTTAATATATTTTTATTTGTTTCATTAAAGAAGAATACTTCAACTTAACCTGATTTCGGCATTCCTGGCTTCCATCGCTCTCCAAAGCATATTAGAGTTATCCCCACGATGCTTGCGTATAGCTAAAAAAGATTCTGGATCGTGCTCAATTTTAAAAAAAATTACATCCAGACTCCCGGGATTAACAAAAAGAAATTTGAAAATTGTTTTTAAAACATAAATTTTTAATACAAAAAAAGTACAAAATGGTTGTACAGTCGTACACTTACAAAAATGAAAAAAAAAGTACAAATTACGGGTAACCTGTACAAGTTGACAGATATGAAAGTTGGAGCAACATCAAACATACCAAGCTGTGATCCTTGGCAGCACATCAGTACTACAACCATTGGATGTTTGCCTAAACAAGCAGCTCAAATGCAAATATACATTAACAGTAGCACCAGCAAATTGTAGATGGGCCCAAAGAATTTACAAAGGCAAGAAATATGAAGCATCCAGGTTACTGAGTTAGTATCTCAGTGGGTGTCTAATGCATGGGAGGAATTCCAAATGAGAATGGTGGTCAAATCACTTAAGAAATGTGGTATTTCCAGTGTAAAAGCTGGGACAGAGGATGAAGAACTTTTCAGTGATTTCATTTGAGACATGGCCAACAATGAAATACCAACAGATGACATTAATGACGAAGAATCAGCATTTGATTATGAATCAGATGAGGAGTCCAAGTCGGACAATGTTGACAACAACCGGATGACAGTGGAGGAATTCAAAACTTTATTTGGTAAGTCCGACAATGAAAATGAATTCTTGGGCTTTGAACCAGATGATATCAAACAGTGATATTTACAGGATATCATGAATCACTAAAATGTGGAATTTACTTTCTTGATTATAATACTTTTTTAATTAATATACTATGAGATATTTTGAGTTGTAATACAATGAGATATTGTGAGTTGCTACAATTCTTGATTAAAATTTGTATACCCATAAACGACATATAATTCAATTCAAGGACTTATCATATAAATGGATTAAAAATGTTAAGCATTAAGGATTTCATTACATGAAGATAGACAAATTGTAAGTTGTCAATTTGTTTGTACATATTCAACATAACACAAATGTATTTATTCTACATTGGCTTTGTCTTTGTTTGTCCTATCTGTCTGTCTATCCATCTATCCAGTTTGACTTGTTTATTTTTCCCCAAGTGCAACTCTCATTGACCACATGTCAACCCTAGCAGATGGATTTGCCTTGCAAAAAACCCCTCAATTTATTAGAGATCACAGAGAAATCCCTTATTGCAGCCTTAAAGTTGGGGGGGAGGGGGTCAACTTATAGTCAAATTGACTAATAAGTAAGTATATATGGTATTCCTGAAATTGGAAATTTTGCATGATTTTGAAATATTTTACACTGGGACTGAGACCTATTCTCATTCAGATATTTTCAGTCTGTGAAGAACCTTAATAAATATTAGATTTTGATGACCCTAATCTTACAAACTAGCCACATACCTGCCTCATCTTCACTGGAGTTAAGTTTAGCAGCAACTTCATCATCCACAGTTTCTGTCTCTGTGATGTTGTCAGTGTCATACTCAAAGAAGGACTGCTCGAACATCTTGGCTATATCCAGTTGCTTAGCATCCTAAAGGTAAAGAATTTCAACATGGTTAAGGGTGCCTATATTTCATCATTGTGCCCTCAGAGATGACTAAGTTACCACTGTTGTGGTGGGGCATTAAAAAACCCACGGACATGCTGCTCCAGACAGAGTGTTACATTTTTTGAATAACTAGTTATAAGTCCAAGTCTTCCAACTGTCTAATTAAAGCTGCTGAACAAGTAACAAATAACTGAAAGAGCTGCCTGTTAAGTTTTCCTACTTTCAAAATTCAATTACATCCCTTGTTGTGGGAGATAACTTTCAAAATTCAATTACATCCCTTGTTGTGGGAGATAAGATGATTTGTTCATGTAAGCAAGTCATGTTCCACGAGGGCAAAGAATGAGTGCAGCATCAATTGTCATTGGTGAACAAATCTTATCATCTCCCCAAAGCAAGGGCTATAAATTGTTTCTTTTATACCAAACTGTGTGACAGAGACATAACTGTGTGAGGATGACATAGCAGTTTGTTTCCTGACACATGGCATTCTGTATGCCTAATCCTTAACATTCTTACTTTTATGATATAATAATACCCAAAAGTAGGTTTTTAACAAAGTTACAACAATACTTAGGTAATCCACAAAAAGAGCATGCACCAGGATTTCCTTTTTGACCATTTCTAAATATAAAGGCTGACATCTAAATTATCCTACATATTCACAAAAAGGGGAAGGAAGGCAAGTAAGTGGTGATGGAAATTAAATTGGTTCTAAACTTGTGTGGCTAAAGGTAAACCACGTAACAATTTAGAACCTGCTCAAACCTGCCAAATAAACAGCCAGAAAAAAAGTAAAACTTGTGACACCACCAACTGTCCAGTGTATGATACTTCAGGAAAATTGCTTACCTTGAGTCTTGTAGTATCTACCTCAGAGAAGTCATCTTTAGTCAAGCCTGCTTTACTCAACACATCCAGTTTCTTCTGCACTAGTGGCCTGTAACATAAATAATACATGTACCTGCTTAATCATGGTGCAGTGAAAGTATAAAACAATTTAAACATTATGGAAAAAATGCAATCCATATTCATATTGTTCTATGACAGCATAATAATTGGCATCAAGTCATGAAAATATTTAACACACAAACTGAAGATTGCAATTTTGGAGGAAAAGTGCTTCATAAATGCTTCCGGTTTTAAATTCTGGACTAGCCATACATGAAGTATATCAACAATTCTGCAGACAGACTACCTGTCAGTTGAAAATCTATCCAAGATCTCTGTATTGTGAAAAAGGACATCATGGGACAAACTTTCTGTAATTATATCAGATCCTAAAATTGCCATATTTACTGCACATGTGCAATAAATAAGCCTAATACGATAGACATAAGGCAACTTTATAAACACTTTATAAAGCACAAGACAGCAGAGGTGTGAAAGCTTATCTCTTTGACTATCAAAAGCCCTAAAATTGAATCCAAGGCCTGTACATTACATCAGTCCCTCACACTATGCAAATTTGTAATTACACTGTCACAGTGTGTCGGCACATCTTATCTAGGCCCAAATTTAAAATGTAGATACTAACAAGAACAACTAATGTCTATTCCCATCCTTTAAGACTTCGAGGTAAATGCTCATCAATTTGGTGTTATGTATTTGTAAAGTAGTAAGGGCTGTTCCATTTAAACATACATGGTACTCAGGGAGGGCAGTTTTTTTAAAAATATATGCCAGGGTACCTTAATTTCAAAGAACTCATATTAAAATGATAAGAAAATTCTAAATTGCATCTATGGGCAAGTACCACACATTAAAAGTGCCTTCCCTAGGTCCCAGGTATCTTTTACTGGAACAGACCTAAGTCTCCTTCTTCTCAATAATAATTTCTACAAACAATGGAGTGGAAAATATAACTTACTATCCCAAAACCTACTGTGTAGAATTTTTTAAAGAAATCTTTTTTAAACAGGAATATTCTTTATCCAGAGCAAACAAAAAAATTTATACTAAAAACAAAGTTAACCCTTTCTAAACTTAGAACTTGAAAAAAATGATGCCCCTATAGCAAAGTATTTTGATACAACAGCCACTCTTTATGCTATTATTCAGTGACAGGGCTTGACAAATACCACAGCAAAAAATCATGAGTAAAGGAATCATTACGGATCAAAAAAACTAAAGCTGTCTCAAACAGGACTAAATTCTCAATGTAAACTGTACCGATATTTCCAACAAAAGAGACATGTAGCATACATTTGTTAGACCTCACTTCTAACATGACTCAGCTAAACGTCTATCCTCTCCCCTTTAAAATTGGTAGAACATCCATTCTCTTTGACCCTACTATAAGTCCAGGTGTATTTTGCAAGTCAGAACCATCTGTAAGGGATGACTAGTTGTTGATGAGTCAGAGTTACACTTTGGAAAAATAAACAAACCAAACTAGATAGACTGATATGAAAAATAATGAAAAAATCAGTGTAAAATAATACATACGACTGTATTGTGTGGAATATGTCACAAATAAATTACAACTTACACTTTGTCCATTTTCAAATCAATAAAATCCAAATAAATGTACATACAAGTATGGTGTAATGAGCACCATAATTAGATGTATAAACACAGTGCACCATATATGCATTTCTGATTTCTGGACAGAAACAGTGGCATGAAAACATAAATATATTTTTTGAATATACATGATCTTTTACTTATTGAAAACATGCTGAGTTTCCAATATTACCCCTAGATTTATCAAAGTTTTGTATGTTGTGCTCATAAGATGACTTCTACCCTGCAAGAATCAAATTTTCATAAAAAAGAAAAACATAACTTAAAAGAGTAACATACAGTGTATGTTAGATCAACAACCTGTTATTTACATTCATAGAAAGCAAATTAGCAGAAACATTTGGAAACATAAAGACTTTGTTATTTAAAACTTAATAGACAGAGAAAGAGATAAACTGAGAGTCGAAGACCTGAAATTGAAAGTGTAAAGAGTGGGAGAGAGTCAGGTGACAAACAGAGAAAGAGATACACTGAGAGTCGAAGACCTGAAATTGAAAGTGTAAAGAATGAGAGAGAGTCAGGTGACAACAGAGAAAGAGATAAACTGAGAGTCGAAGACCTGAAATTGAAAGAGTAAAGAGAGAGAGTCAGGTGACAACAGAGAAAGAGATAAACTGAGAGTCGAAGACCTGAAATTGAAAGTGTAAAGAGTGAGAGAGAGTCAGGTGACAAACAGAGAAAGAGATAAACTCAGAGTCGAAGACCTGAAATTGAAAGTGTAAAGAGTGAGAGAGAGTCAGGTGACAAAGAGAGAAAGAGATAAACTGAGAGTCAAAGACCTGAAATTGAAAGTGTAAAGAGTGAGAGAGAGTCAGGTGACAAAGAGAGAAAGAGATAAACTGAGAGTCGAAGACCTGAAATTGAAAGTGTAAAGAGTGAGAGTGAGTCAGGTGACAAAGAGAGAAAGAGATAAACTGAGAGTCGAAGACCTGAAATTGAAAGTGTGAAGAGTGAGAGAGAGTCAGGTGACAAAGAGAGAAAGAGATAAACTGAGAGTCGAAGACCTGAAATTGAAAGTGTGAAGAGTGTGAGAGAGTCAGGTGACAAAGAGAGAAAGAGAAAAACTGAGAGTCGAAGACCTGAAATTGAAAGTGTAAAGAGTGAGAGAGAGTCAGGTGACAACAGAGAAAGAGATAAACTGAGAGTCGAAGACCTGAAATTGAAAGTGCAAAGAGAGAGAGTCAGGTGAGCAGCAGAGAGGGTGGAACCTACAACTTTTCTGAGCCCTTATTTTTGCAATTTAACGGTTCTATCGATGAAATTTTCTCTAATTGGTCTCCAGTATTATGGTACCCTCCGAGTATATCAGCACCGGGTCACTCAATTTTTGTCGTCCACGCTCTGCTGCTATAAATTAAACAACCAGTATAAATATTATTAATAAATGAAGAATATTGGAGAACCACATTCAGCTAGATTAGCTCGAGAGCGACTACAGGCAATTAGAAAATATTTACCCCTCCGTGATTTAGTCAAGCAACAACTACAATCACGTCAGGAATCTCAGGTTGAATTTGAAGAGGATACAAAACAGTTATTTAAACCTATTACCGAGACCACTAAAGGTCTTCTTCCTGCGCTAGAAAAAACCGCTGAAGCAACTGGAAAAATAGCGGAGCGAACAAAACAGACAAAAAGGATTTTACGAGGACTTCCAGCTGAAATAGCTGCTGCTCAACCAATACAACAAATACCTGAGGATGCTGAAGCACTAGCTCCTGAACCAAAATCAGTATATCCTATAATTAATGCTGAACTGTTAAATAAATTTAATGAAGAAACTATTAAGACAATTAATAACGACATTAAGAACCTAGAACAATTGATTGAATTTGTTGTTGATGGTTTTAGTCGAAGAGATAAATTAATGAAACCTGAGTACGCTAAAACTATTAGAAGCCGTGAACAATGGCAAAAGGCATTATATCGCATACGTATGAATGTTAAACAAGTTAGAGCTGATGATCCATTATATCAGAAATATGTTAGGGGAATTGATGATTTAATTCAATTAAGAAAACAAGAAGAAGGAATGAAAAGAAAAAAATATAAAAGACAACAATCTCCAAAACCATTTGAGTGAATATCACGAGAGCAAGAAATAGAAGAACCAGAGAGAGAGAAATAGAACAACGACTACAACAAATACAACAAGAAAAACAAGAAATAATGAAACAAATGAAATCACCAGTCCAAACGGCAGGTAAGGAAGAAGAAGGAGAATATTGGCCGTCAGACACCTCTTCTGGAGCAACTGGAAGTGGTTTAGGGAGTGGCCTTATTACTTGCCCCAATAACATCCTTGCTGATGTTGATCGACTAGAAATCCTCATTGGAGGAAAACGAGCTGGTAATAATTCTACAGAGATAATTAATGAAGCAGCTGATATTTGTAAACGATTATTTACAGGTGGAATTATGGATGTTAATGTATATCGATCCCTCATTAATGAAATTCCCGATGGCTACTATAGTGACTGAGGATGTAATTAAATACAGCTACTATAATAAAATGATTGTACATAGTAATCAACGTGGACCAACCATGGTCAGGGTAATAAACTCATGATTACCAGTATACAAAACAACCTCCGGAGATGGACTAGGCGATATTGTTCAGGGTCTGTTTAGAAGGATAGCCCCAAAAGCAATACCGATTGCAAAGCAACTGGGGATGAAAGCTATTGATGTTGTTCATGAAAAAGGTATTGGTGCTATGGGTAATCTCGCTAGTAAAGCGTTTTCAGTGATCAAGGATAGACTAACACGATTAATACGCAGACCTGCGGTCCAACCTCAACCTGTAAAATTACCTAGCACTGAAGTAATGCCTGCAAATATTAGTAAAATAATAAATCAAGCTGCAAATCAAAAACTAGCAGAGTTGGCTGATGTACCATTATCAGAAAAAGAAAAAAATATAACCGCTAGTCTGATAGCAGGAAGTGGTCTTACTTCCCGAAGTGGTCTTCGTTTTAGATGATAATAATTATAATAAAGATGTTCAAACGTATATCTGATCCAGCGTTCGACATGGATGCACCAGTACTCAAAGATGAGTCTGTGCATGATTATCAATATTATTCTTATGATGCACGAATTCCAAATCAGCGTGGACGAATTGAACTACAAGTTCAGGATACAAGTAGGTATTTCCTACCCGCTGAGGCTTTTATTGAAGTAGAAGGTAAAATTTATAAAGCGGATGATACTGAATACGATAATAATGTTGCTATTGGTTTTGTTAATAATGGTATTATGGCGTTATTTGACAGCGCCACTTACATGATTGATGGTAAAAATATTGAATCAATTCAGAAGGACGTTGATGTTGCTACAACAATATTGGGTCTAGCACGATACAGCGATGATTATTCAAGATCAGCTGGTCCATCAATGATGTTTGTAAAGGACACTTCTAATTTTCCTGACCATATAAATGTAACAATAGGTAACGTAAGAGCTGCAGGAGGAGCTGCTGATGGCCCCGCAGTATTATCAATGAACGCAAATTTCAACTTAGGATTTGCATCACGTTAAACAATGTTGAAAGATAGAATGTTTTCATGTGCAATTCCACTGTCACACATATTTGGATTCTGCAGAAATGTCAAAAAAGTCATTTTTGGAGCCAAACATACGGTTGTACTCGTACGAAAGGCTACAGACGATGATGCATTATGGCACGTTGAAGGAGCTGATGATGCTGCGACTAGAGCACTTCATGGTAAAGTAGTATTAACCAAACTTTCATTGTGGATGCCAGTGATGACTCCAACAATACCTGAAGAAGATCGGTTACTTGCTTTTATGAGTCAAGGTGGTAAATCAATGTTGTCATGGTTAACAATGACCACAGATGCTGTTCAGAGTGCAATTAATGGTTTATTTACATGGCAAATAGCCTCTCAACATGGAATAGCCGCACCATGACATATATTTATCGCGTTTCAAAATGCTGCACGAGTAAATAATCAAACACAAAGTAATATGATTTTTGATAAACTCGGTGTTTCTGAGGTTTCGTTAAGAATAAATGGACATCAAGAACCATCTGAGGATATATTACTGAATTTCGATCAAAATCATGTAGCACGTGTATATCATCGCCTTATGTCGTTTATGGGGCGTGATCAGAACATTGATACTGGTTTACAAATATCACAGTTAGATTTTACAACCTTATATCCGATTTATTACTTTTCGCTGGAACATTTAGATTTAACCAGACAATCAGTAGTCGATATACATTTTCGAGCTCGCGTAAACCGAGGAGTTATCGCTAATTACAGAGCTGTCGCTGTTATACTTAGCGATAAATCGATGTTACTTGAAGGTGTTGGTGGACAAATGAGAGTTGTTGATGCCCCAGTAGAAAACATGTAATTAGATCACCTTGATTTAAAATCAGGATAATAATTATAATGTCATATCATCACGTTAGTGTTACCCTGACTCCTGGTCAGATTAAAAGGCTACAATCAGCATCAAAAAATAACTGTGGAATAAAAATATCGCTAAAACAAGAACAGATGAGCAGTTCAAATAAATTATCATTGACCGAGCGTCAATTCAGAAACTTCAATGAAGCTAAAAAATCAAATAAAGGTATAAAACTTAATCTTTCTGCGGGTGCCATCAAAGATGCTGTTAAGACAGGTGGTATATTTCCACTTCTCGCAGCTATACCAGCATTAATAGCCGCTGCAGCCCCAGCTGTTGCAAAAGCAGCTGCATTAGGTGCTGTTGGAACCGCTGCTGGAATAGCATTAAAGAAAGCAACTGGACAGGGAATTAAAAAAAGGGAAGAGGTACAAGATTACCAGGGACCCCATATTCATGGTACGGAAAGGGTCTAAGATTACCAGGGACCCCATATTCTTACAGAGAAGGTCTAAGACTTCCCGGGACCCCATATTCATGGTACGGAAAGGGTCTAAGACTTCCCGGGACAGTTTACTGATATCGCCTATGTCCAATTTTGATTTACTTAATGCTGCTAAAAAACTAAAAATAAAAAACTTCAGAGGTGTTTTTATGCGCGATCAATTACCAAAACAACCGAATAATATTGAAACTGGTATTATTAATCTCGATAAAAACTCTGGACCAGCACGCATTGGGTTGGATATGCAATTGATCCACGTGGAATTATTTATTTCGATTCATATGGATTAGTGCCACCTAAGGAATTTCTTCATTATGTCAGCAATAATATTGCTCCAATCTGGTATTCAACGTTACCAACACAAACACTAGCTGATCCACCAATATGTGGTCGTGAAGTACTTAATGTACTTGATGCTATATCAAAATCAACAAAACCACCTCATAAAGTCGTGCATGAATATACCACATTGTCACATTTAAACGGATACTAATAAATATAATGGTAGATATTTACGGAAGATCTCGCAAAGCTCAGAAGCAAGTTGATTTATCTAAATACGCAACTCTTGATCAACTCAGAAGTGAAATCGACGATTTATTAAATATTACAAGTGTGGATCAAAATGAAGTCGTTGTTTTTCAGGATAAAGAAGGACGATTAAAAACTAGTAATATACAACTGACAGATGTAATCGTACGAATTCCTACCGCAGTTGTTAATAATATCGTTATTTTCTCCGATCAGGGTAAAATACAAGATTCTGGTAAGTCAGTTAACGATTTTGTCAAGCGAGCTGGTGATTCATTCAGGGGTGGCATTATCATGAATCGATATAAAATTATAGACCTTGGAAATCCAACCGTAGATACAGACGCCGCAACAAAAATATGTCGATGATCAAGAATCTAAGTACGTGTTAGTCAACGGTAGTATAATGCATGCATTTCTCAACATGAATAATAATGGTATTAATAATCTTAGAACACCAGAATCTGATTTTGACGCTGCAACGAAGAAATATGTAGACGATAGCAACATTCCTACGACAACTTCGCTAAAAACAATCAATACCGAAATGACCACACTCAATGGTACTTTTACTAATCACGTACAAACTTTTTTAAATTTTCGTAGAAACATAAACAAACCCATAAAAGATTTTTTTTGGTGATCCACCAACCGTTGATATAAAACTAGCCGACGTTAACATGAAACTTAATGATATTGTTAGTGGAATACCTAATATTATTCAAAAAACTAATCTGATTAAAATCCTTCACAATCAGATCGTCAATGTCGTGTACACAGTAGCATCAGGATTAACAACATGGTCACAGCAAAATAACACTATTAGATATACCGCACAAGTTACTGGTGTGTATAGACTGTCTATCTTTAGCTCTGCAAAGTTTAAAATTTATACTACAACATTTCCGTGGCGTCATTCAACCGATGCTTTCTCTGGAGTTGTATCTATAGTGTTAAATAAAGATGCTGAAGAAATATTTTTACTGGAAGCAGATGATCAAACAATAATCGCAACGTCTTACTGGTGGTGTTTGGAATTTGTAGCTGGAACACCACAATTAGTCACTTAATATAACAATAATGGATCAACCTCAGTCTCGCATCGACGTTCAACGTTACAGATACAATCAAGTATATGAACGTCTGTCTAAACTAAAGGATTTTATTGATTATTATAACATAAAAATAAAAAAATACAAAAGGCGTATAGTTGTCATCGATGTAGTTGTTTACTCAGTTTCTGCTGTTATTGCTGGAACAGGATTATTATTATCAACATTGACGATGACAGCACCTGCTGTTATAACCATCATTGTTTCAGCATCAACGACTATTGCTGGTGTTCTCGGTATTATAGCTAAAAAGATAGATACCTGTACAAATGCTAAATTGCACGATTATATGATTAAATTACATACAGTAACAGAGGCATGTTCTAAACTATCCTTGTATATTTCTTCATGCGTTAGTGATGGTGAAATATCCGATACTGAATTTGCGATGATGATGAAAACCTATGATGATGCGTTTAAGGTGATCGCTAATGATTTTGACGAATTAAATAATAACGATAATAATAATGACAGACAGGGAATTACTTCAGCAGATCGTCACTAATACGACTCCGTCAAAAACTACAATGGTTTCATTAAGTTCTACTAATCCTGAATTTAGCATTAACTTTCCAACCGCAATTCCTGCAAAGGAAATAGCATTAGCACAGTTACGGGTTTATCATAGCTGGCCTAATATTAGATCAAAACCATTTGGTGGACTACAGCCAGATAATTCATTAGTATTCGCAAATAAGAATAAACCTGATGGAACTCCTGATTGGCAAGTAGTTAGTATTCCAACTGGCAGTTATGAAATAGAACAGATCAACAATGAATTTCAACGCAGAATTAAATCCATTACAGAAAAAGAATCCAAAATAGCGATTACTGTTTACGAACCAACATTATCAGCGGCGACTGAAATAAATTCCCGATTATCTCGTAGACATCTATCAAAGTTCGATTAGATCTGTATTAGGATGGCCTGATATTCCACCGGTTTATCAAGGACCACTAGAACCACAACGATCTGATTTCGTCACGGATAAAAGAATATTTATACAACTTCCAGAATATCGAAAAGTAAAAGATGTTTATCCATGGCAAAAATATTTAGGCGATAAAAGAGCTATACCTTATATAGATAGAAGAGAAGAATATTTTACGAAACAAATTGATGGCAAAAAAGGTAAAATAATAATACTTGATATTGATTTAATAAATTCATATGCTAATACAATTAAATCTGAACATGAACGTGTATTTAATAATCTACGAAATTTATTTTCAAGCATTAATGTTTCTTACAGCGATGATTTAAAAAATCAAATAATTGCCTCAATACAACATTTGAATCAAGTTGCTTCAGATCTAGAGCTTATGAATAATGTTTTTGTTAGCAGAGAAAAACATTTATATAACCCAAGAACAGATAGATATGCTAAAGGTTATATAGTTAATGAAGACGATCCAATACCGAGTGTTCCACTCAATCGTTTATTTACAACAGTATTTCTTAAACATTTCGGAATTACGCAAGAACAACTACCAACATTTATAATTCCCGGATTTAACTTTGAAGAGCTAAAGAAATCAGTTAATGATTTTATTGTTGAACAGTTTAAAAGAATATGTGATTCATGGAGAAAATTAATTCCACAACCGGTTATTCTTAAACATAACAACGATCCATACGGTGGAGGTCGTCATATATCGCCGGGCATTGTTAATATAACATCAACGATCGCAATCAATCTAGTATGTGATGTAATTGATGGCAGCTATCAAGTAGACCTTGAGAAATCTAGCCACCGCAGTGGCACTGCGGAGCAAGGTTATATATTATATACATTCAGTCCTCAAGCTCCGCCTGGGTGGTTAATTGTATCTGAACCAATTAACCCCGTTTACATAATCCATTATTGTCGAGAATAAATTTCAAACTTACTGACCAGTCTGGACACATTTTGGATGTACGAGGAGAGAATCTTAATATTAATTTGTATATACACTCGTAGAGTTGTCGTATTTATGTACATGTGATAGCGCACCAACATTGTTCGTTTAGCGAATAAATTCTTTTGCAATCAGCGCATTATTCAGAAAATATTATAGAGCTGAGAAAATTTGCTTGTTTTATGTTATTTTTGCTTGTTTTTTAGTCAGATTTCTTGCTCCGTGAGGGTCTAAATCATCACAACATTTGCAACACCTGGCAGGTTTTCTCTCAAAACGCAGATAAAAATTATTTTGTTCACTGTAATTGATTATATAATGAACCGCGATAACTCTGCTCTGTCTCTGTCAAACGATTATCTCCCTTGTAATACATGTTATCTGTAATCGAGGTATTTCAGTCCCCGTACGGACACGATATATATCCTTTCTCGTTAATTATTTAGTGATCTATCTTCTCTTTGTAAGCATCGCTGTTAGTGAAGCAGCAATTTGTAACAGAGAGGGATATTTTGACTCTAATAACCTTAAACTCACGTCAGTTTTATATACCAAGTACGTAGAGTTATTTTTAGCTCTAACGTACTTTGACCTTAACGAACGATAATTCATACATGCGATTATTTTATTAATTTTGAAAAACTGAAGTAAATTCACGCTACATTAGTAATACAAATCCTGTGAGATAGCGCAAATATTTTATATACTTAAATTTAACTGTGTTATTGATAAGAGAGCGATGGCCGAAGTGGTAAGACGGTTGGACGTAGATCGAAGTTTTGCAGACTCTCGCGTGTGCCGTCTGTATGTAGAGATAAGTTTATATGTAACTAAAGTGCCCAGTAATTTTCCACTGAGGTCAAATGGACAGTTAATCAGTGCCAGTAATTTTCCACTGAGGTCAAATGGACAGTCAACCAGTACCCAGTGATTTTCCACTGAGGTCAGATGGATAGTTAATCAGTGCCAGAAATTTTTTCCATTGAGGTCAAATGGACAGTTAATCAGTGCCAGTAATTTTCCATTGAGGTCAAATGGACAGTTAATCAGTGCCAGTAATTTTCCATTGAGGTCAAATGGACAGTCAACCAGTGTCCAGTAATTTTCCACTGAGGTCAGATGGATAGTGCCGTCCAAAATCATAAACCATCTGTATATATTTCATAACCATATATCACACAAAAACAACCCCCTGACAAAAAAAAGTCATGGGGGGTTAATATTTTTTTATTTTAAATATGTAAATATATATATAATGAACCATGAAAACATCAACGATATTATCTGTGCTATTAAAAAACTAAAATATAACGGAATAAAAATATCTGATAATCTCGACCCTCAGAAAATTATGAGCGATTTTGAATCACTGCAACAGAGAAAATTTGAAAATAAATATACACTACCTTCAAACTACAGATTTATAAAATTAATCTATCAATCTATGCTTGAATCACTAGCTATGGTAAACGACGATCAGGTAAAGCTATTTGCACCTCTTGCACAGTCAATCGAAAAGGTTAAATCCGAACTGTCTCGTGAATACGAAAGAAAAAAGATCGTGGATAATCGTATAATGCAATTAAGAAAGATTATGCTATCTGATTCTGTCAATACTGAGAGCAGCGACGGTGAAGGTGGACCCTTGACTGTAATTATGGCTAAACAAAAACCTTGGCAAAACTGACAGTCGAACTATATACAGTAATTCTGTTTTTGTTTTGAAGAGTTATTTGACGTATTCAAATATTACCCGCTGGTTGTATTTTATTGAATATGCAGATTTGTATGTTTTATTTGCGACAAATTGTACCGATCGTGGACGTATATCAAAATATCTGGCAGCTGCGTTTATTGATGGGAAAGTTATTTCTTGGTCTGTTTCTGTATTTATGGATATAACAGACTTCGGGATCTTGGGATATTTACCAGTATTTCCACGTGCAGTATTCTCTCTCTGTGTAATAGCCTGCAGGTTAGATAACCGATTATTCTTGGGATTCCCATCCAAGTGGTCAACTACAAATCCGTCTTTAATCAATCCAAAATAACACTCAAAAATGAACCTATGAAGTAAATATCTATTTCCCCCAGCACTGAATCTAAAATAACCAGTATTATTAACACTATCGACTGGTTTTTTTAATCGACAGTGCCTGATCACGCCATCACGAGACGCTTCATAATTTTTGATGATCGGATGCGCTACAAATTCGTTTTGCTCCATTTATATACTAATACTATTTGTCTAAATCATTATTCTGAAATCTGGCCAGATAATCCTCTACGGTTTTTATAGGGGATTTACCATTTTTTTTTGTCATAATAACGTTTTAATTCTCTATATTTTTTACCACCGCATTTCACACTTAACCGACTTTTTCCTCTGACTCCAGCACCACACTGAATACACGATTTTGGTCCTAAACTTCCATGTCTAACACATTGCATATGGTAGCCACAGAATGCATTCACGCATGCTCTGTTACAAGGAGAAGTATGTCCAATTTTAAGCCAGTGGCAGTAATTCTTTGTTTCAATCATTATATATATACTAAAATTCAATTTAAATATTTGTTTTAATTATATGGAGGAATTATCCATGATTGAACCTTCCCCTGCTAGATTTGACCTTGACAGACTATCAGAATATAAATTTAGTGTTTCGATGCAGGATCTAGATTTAATGAATGAAGATATAACTAAACGTATCCGTGAAGCCAAAAAAGAATTTCGTGACGATGGTGCTGCTCATGCATGGTCAACATTCAGAGTTGGAAGTGTTTTCAATGTGATGAATGACAAACGAGGAAAAGTAATTATTGACCACCTTGATAATCAAAAATATTTTATTTTAATAAAATTTATTATAGAGACAGATGACGGTATCTGGATTATTCGTGATAAGCGTGATCCAGTACGTGTGCAGTCGGGAAGCAATATTGTTCTCTTAAATAATAAATCCAAGCCCGGAATACTTACTGGTATTGACAGACCGTATTATGAGCGGGGGTATCCTGTGACCGCAGTTGTATATGCAATATATCCGCTGAATGATAAACCTGACGTTAAGGATCTTAAACCGATGAAACTGTCGAGAATAAACTGTGTAGCTGAACGAGTTACAGAACATTTCACAAATGCGATACGTGGTAATGGCCTGACAGATTTAAGACGTAAAAAAATAAACACATGGGCAGAAACAGTTAAAGATACCGGAGCGTCTATCAAAGATGTCGCTGAGCTGGAAAAGAAATTAAGATTTCCAATAACAGTGAAGACGTTAACCGGAGAGATTTTATATAAACCAAAATACATAAAAAAATGGAGCTCCGATAGATATCATCGATCATAATTCGCATGCGTGGACCTCAGCTGTAACAATATTTCCACGAGATAGAACGGTTAAATTTTATGATGGTCATATACTTGATTTTATCAAAAATATCAGTAAAAGTGACCCTGTATCTGTGTGGTTATTTCAAAGTTCAGAATACGAACATTACGATCAGTTTGTACGGCCTAATGGTAATATTTACCGTACAGAATCTCTTCATGAAGAAATGGAACATCTTGCGCTGAAATATACTTCAGACGATGTCAAAGTTAGAAAATTATTAAATAATTGTTTTACCGTTTCATCAGTAGCTGCTCATTTCGCTCAGGAGAAAAATTCATGGAAACCGACACGATCGGAATTTATTGAAGATGTCCGGAATAGCTGTATAGAATATGCACATGGTGGATTATGGAATACCAAATACAACTATAGTGACGTTATCTCTGTTGATATGGCAGCGTGTTATCCTGGAAGTTTTCTTGGATATGGGGAATGTTCTAGATACTTTAAGAAATTTGGACATCCATCACACGAGATGACCAAGGTTTCGATAAACGGATCCCTACCAGATTTTGATTTAACAGGATTTGCGTGTGTAGAATCACTCGAGTTTGCACAAAATCTTCATCCTATCAACTATATTTGGTTTGGAAGACATTTTTCAGAGAAGTACTGGGTACCGATAGTGCTGTTGAGGTATATGCTTGATGCTGGAATTTTAATATCGTTGAGAGTAACTGAAGCGACTATATCGTATCGTCCACAGAAGCAAGTTTGGTTACCAGAACCTGTCGATGATGCCAGGAAAGAATTCCTTGATCTTGACGAAGATAACCGTAAATGCAAGGACGATGAAAAACTTGCAAAAGATCTTGGTAGAAAGATAATCGGTAAGTTTACTCAAGGTAGTTCATACGATTATAAACGACATTGTACAAGATTGATTATGGACGATGCTGAGTTAGATTTTATAATCGCTGATACAACGGAAAAAATACGTTTGTAAACCGATGTAATGCTTATTTATCAGACGGGACCAAACTAGGTACGATTGTGAGCTATATTGATGGCGACTCACCGCAGTTCACTCATTTAAGATCTTCGATGTTGGCTTATGTTTCAATAAATCTATTGTCGATGATAAACAGAATTCCTAATGATGCTGTTAGAGTTGCTACGGATTCATTTTATATACATAAAAAAATATAAGGATTTATTAAAACCGCTGCTCGGTGATGGTGAATGGGGAACATGGAGAATAAAACAAGAGAATATACTTAGCTATTCTGAATCTGCAGACGTTGAAATTATGGAGAAATATTACAAAAATAATAATCAAGCATCAAAGTCATCTGCACCATCTATATACGATCCTGTAGCGAGACATAAGACTGTTACCTTAACGGATGCGGTGGTTCAGGCAAAACAACTCGTGCGATTAACTTATTTATGAATAAAAGCTCAGATATAATCGTTTTAACACCTACACATAAATTAGCCAGGGAAATAAAAGAGCGAGGAGTAAAATCATGTACATACCATAGTTTCTTTAGATGGTGCGGAGACACATGGACTCCTGAGAGAATGGGTGAAAAATATATACCTAAGTATATTATATGGGACGAGATATGCACGGTGTCGTTAGAAGTATTAAAAGTATTTTTTGAGTGGTTGTTATTAAAGAATACTGCTGTGATAATGTGTGGTGATCATGGTCAACCACCACCTTTTATTGGACAATCTTCACATGAATGGCTGAAGAATAACGTAGATTATCATGAAGAAATAAATGATGACCGTAGAGCCATTGATGAACCGCTGAAAGAATTTAAAAGATTAATCAGACTGCAGCCAGATAAAATACAATGTGAAATAATGCGAGGAGTAATTCCAGAAACTACGATGAGTGATTTTTGGACTTTATGGGGACCCGCTGATTTGATAGTCGCAAGTAGAAAGATAGTTCGTGATGAACTACAGGAGAAATTATTTCTGTTACATAAAGAAAAGTTTTCAGATCTACCTGTACCTTTGTGTTATCGCCCAGCAGACACTCGACGGCAAAATATCGAAGTGGAAGTTCCTGGTGCCTCGGTGGAACCAAAGGTACAGAATCTCGTCTTGAATGATATTGTTTTGGTTGCTATTGATGTTGTTGAATGCACATTGAGTATAGATAAATCTCCATGGACGTTAGGATACGCTATAACGATTCACTCATCTCAAGGATTAACTATTTCTGATACAAATATCTGGATTGTAGATGATCGGATTGAAAGGTCGAATTTAGTCTATCTTGCAGTTTCTCGAGTCAGAAGAATATCTCAACTACATAGGGTTATTATAGATTACGTGATAACTGAGGAAATCACTAACGACACTGCTGCAATAAAGAAAAAATTAGCGGGTTATAAATAATGTGACAAAAAAAAAATAAGCGTGACTTTGATATTGATGCTGAATTTATTATAACGCTAAAACAACGACAGAATAATGATTGTGCAAGCTGTAACTGTAAGATGCTATGGCAGTATTCGAATAATAATCCAAGACAATTTACCGTAGATAGAATTAATAGCGATCTAGGTCACACACGTGATAATGTGATGCTGACCTGTCTTGAATGCAATCGACGTAGAGGTTCTGGTTATGTAATTGTATGTGGTGGTAATTGTGTATCCGCAGGAATTACTTGTAATTGTTCACGTACAAATCCACGCTGAGGGGTTGTAGAATCTAGTCTGTAGATTGCAGGTCTTCCAGTGGATCTAACTATGTCAGAAATTGTATGTGTAGTAAAGCTCCAGACAGGATCGGTTGCTCTTTTTTTACCACCTTCAAGTTCCCCAGGCTCATATAAATATCTTACAGTTACATTACCTAATATTGGTCGAGGTTGTTGTTTATCGCTACGGGCTATATATTTTTTTGTAATCGCATTAGAAGGTTTCATGGAAGTTGCACGAGTAATTTCATTATTTAGCGCAGATATTACACTTGGTAACCTTGCAACCCATTCACGAGATCTCTCTCCGGACTTAAAGTTGGTAGATATTTCCTTTGCGTATTGATATCCAAATAACCGCTCAGCAAGTGTTCTGTTAAATCGTTCAACGATTGCCTGATCACGATGAATTTCAGTATGTCCTCGTCTGATTTTAACGTTATGCCGCTTCATCAATGATGATACTGTACCAAGAAAATTCTTTACCAGGATCAACCTGTAATAATTGTGGCCATCGCAAAGGTCCTCGCTGATAAATTCGCTCGAACGCAGATGCAACTTCAGATGCTGTCTTTGTTGATAATGGTTCCGCTTCTTTATATCTACTCGCAACGTCAACGACAGTCAATGCGTATTTATACGTGCGTGATTTTCGTCCACGTGTTTTAATAGTATCGTGCGGTAAAAATAAAATATCTGCTTGATGAACTTCATTAGGGACGCTGACATCAAAATGTGCGTATTGAATTTTTTTAGGTGGTGGTAGATAAATCTGCCATATTGCCTGTCGTGCTAACCACGCTGCAGCGACATTACGTGAGACTTTTGCTGCTTCGGAAAGTTTAGTAATAGCTGCTTTGCCTCTCCAATATCCTCTCGGGGAATAATAAACAGATTCCATTATATTAGTTATATAATTAATTACCAGCCCCTAGCATTATTTTACCTTTCATAGCAGTTTTTATTAGAAAACTAGCGAGTTTTTCTCTGAGAGATTTATTAGGTATAGAATTTAACGCATGAATCAATTTCACATCTGCGAGATGTCGTTGTTGTAAATCCTTACTTTTATACGCAACATCATGAACATGACACGCTTGATCAATCTTATTTACTGGATGCTCTCCTGGTCTTGGTTGATCTTGATCATCAAGTCGGATATCAAGTCGGGTTCCAGGACCACAATAATTATATCCAGGAAGGTGTTTCTCACCGGGGTATTTAGCCCATGGGGTTCCTGGTAATTTCCCTAATGAAGCGGCTATATCTCCACCTGTCTTTGATGAAATAAATTTATATCTTTTTGTGCCACATTTTACACATTTACCTGTAATTGCACGTCTTTTATTTTTTGTTGTTATCGTTGTTAATTCGGCAGTAGGTGTAAATGCTCTGCATCGAACACAATATAAATTCATATTATTTATTATATGGATATAATTGATTTTTCAGCGACACGAAAACACGAACCAGTAAAGCACCATCCAACGCTTCCGAATTCCATCAGAATGATTATAATAGGTCCATCTGGATCTGGCAAAACGCAATTGCTGCTTAATCTAATAATGCGATGGCTCAAGTGGGATAGGTTATATTTGGTAGCACCATCTGTAGATGATCAGCGGTGTTATGGGGTACTTAAAGATTTTAATGAAAATGCAAAGATATTGGATAATGATGTTATTGATTTTATTACCGATATCGATGAGGCACCATCTGTAGATGATCTAGATGGACTTATTAATAATTTAGTGGTGTACGATGATGTTATGTTGGATAAACAATCGAATCCAGCTAGAATATTTTCTCGAGGTAGACATAAAAATACTGATGTGATTTATGTTACACAACGATATACGCAGATACATAAGGTAATTAGAGATAACTGTAATATTTTGGTTGTATTTAATGGAGTAGATAATTATACCCTGCAGAATATTTACTATACTTGGTGTTCAGGGGACATGGACATGATTAAATTTAAAAACTTCTTTTCAAAAGCACAAGCTGTTCCGTTCGGATTTATAACGATAAATCTACATGACCCAAGATCTAGATATCGTGTAGGTCTGGATAAAATCTTTGGTTAATTTATAGCAGCAGAGAGGGTGGACGACAAAAATTGAGTGACCCGGTGCTGATATACACGGAGGGTACCATAATACTGGAGACCAATTAGAGAAAATTTCGTCGATAGAACCGTTAAATTGCAAAAATAAGGGCTCAGAAAAGTTGTAGGGTCCACCCTCTCTGCTGATACTTTCATGACTCTATACTGAACATAAATGATATTAGTCAACCAAAAATTTACTGTGTATTTACAGCATAATATAACTATTTGGACAAAGTCTATAGAGTAAAGGTGCTAAAAAATCGAACAATCAGACATAACATATAATACAGAAATTTTTGAGGCTGCAACCGCCATAAATAGAAATACAGCAAATAGAGCTTGCTGCATTTCTGGCAGCCACAAATAGGCGGGAGGGGAAATATATATATATATATATATATATATATATATATATATATATATATATATATATATATATATATATATATATATATATAAAGAATATAAATCATATGGCGAATATCAGCCCTTTCAAGCGCACTGGATCCAGCAAGAGATCACCACATGTGTCAGGGATTGAAAGAGATAAATGCAATAAACTGACGACGAACAGTGCAAAACTAGTATCTAACTAGCCTGAGCGCTTTCGACTCTTAATGAGTCTTTTTCAAAGGCATATACAAAACATAGACAAAACAAACAAATAAAACACAAAAACCGTTGTGTTTGCAAAATTCTACATGGCTGTTTCTACATGAATTAAACCTTTAAATGTATTATGTCTCAACCAGTCTATATCAACTTGTTGCGGATACTGGAAAATATTGTATTAACCTAGAAATCGATGAGCCATAGCGACATCTATTACTTTGTGTACATTTATGTAAGCGTAAATTATATCCCGGATATTTCATTCTTATAGTAGTAATTGAAGGCTACTAAGAAAATTTAGAAAAGTTTTGAAAAGAAAATGTGTCGGCTGCAAAGGATAATTCCACTTGTGCATGGCAACATGGAAGAGAAAGTCTGGATGACTTCATATCAAAGGCAAACAACTTCCATCCTTCAATAAAATTCACGGCAGAAATCTCCAACTCAAACCACGTTTTCCTGGACACAACAACCAGACTCGTGGAAAACAAACTACATACAGACATCTACTCGAAACCAACCGACAAACACCAGTATCTCCTCCAGACCAGCTGTCATCCAGAACACTGCATTAGGAACATTCCATATAGCCAGGCACTGAGGATACGCAGAATTTGCTCCGACAATGAAACATTCCTAGAAAGGTCTGAAGAGTATCTAAACATTAAATTTACCGAGGCTACGACAAAGACCTGATTGCGGAGGCAACCCAAAGGGCTAAACAAACAAACCGCGATGACCTACTAAAATATGGAAAGAAGGAAAAGGCTGATAGGATACCATTTATCCTGACCTTCCATCCAGACAACCCCAAAGTAGGTAAAATCATCGCGAAACACTGGCCCATCGTGGAATCGTCGGACGTACTAAAGCTAATCCTTCCGAACAAACCTGTAGTAGCCTACCGGAGACCAAAAAAAACCTCAAGGACATCCTAGTCAGGGCGAAGCTAACGCCAATTACTAGTCAAGACCACCCTAGTCAATCTGGCTCCTGTGGCGATAAAAGATGCAAAACCTGTCAACATATGATAGAGACCAGGACATTTACTAGCACAGTGACTAGAGAAAAACTAAACATACATGGTCCAAACAAAACGTGCAAAACAGAGAATGTAACTTATCTCATCACATGTAAGATCTGTAGCCTTCAGTATGTCGGAGAAACTGAAAAACTACACAAAAGGATCAACCTTCATAGATCTGATTGGATGACAAAGAAGCTGTACAGAAGCCCAGTCGCAGAACACTTCTCCTCCCCTGGCCACACTTTCAGTGCTATAACACTTATCGCAATTGCTAACAACCCCAACTGGAGTTCCGAAACCAGGAAGGAAAAGGAATCTTACTGGATACGCCGCCTTAGAACATTGAAACCAAGCGGTTTAAACCAAGAAGACTAGAAAAAGACAGCCATGCACAAGTGGAATTATCCTTTGCAGCCGACACATTTTCTTTTCAAAACTTTTCTAAATTTTCTTAGTAGCCTTCAATTACTACTATAAGAATGAAATATCCGGGATATAATTTACGCTTACATAAATGTACACAAAGTAATAGATGTCGCTATCGCTCATCGATTTCTAGGTTAATACAAATATTTTCCAGTATCCGCAACAAGTTGATATAGGCTGGTTGAGACATAATACATTTAAAGGTTTAATTCATGTAGAAACAGCCCTGTAGAGTTTTGCAAACAAAACGGTTTTTGTGTTTTATTTGTTTGTTTTGTCTATGTTTTGTATATGCCCTTGAAAAAGACCCATTAAGAGTCGAAAGCGCCCAGGCTAGTTAGATACTAGTTTTGCACTGTTCGTCAGTTTATTGTATATATATATATATATATATATATATATATATATATATATATATATATATATAT
>JAECUM010032850.1:0-20044 GCA_016617855.1 Megalonaias nervosa | reverse complement strand
GCGTATCCAGTAAGATTCCTTTTCCTTCCTGGTTTCGGAACTCCAGTTGGGGTTGTTAACAATTGCGACAAGTGTTATATCACTGAAAGTGTGGCCAGGGGAGGAGAAGTGTTCTGCGACCGGGCTTCTGTACAGCTTCTTTGTCATCCTATCAGATCTATGAAGGCTGCTCCTTTTGTGTAGCTTTTCAGTTTCTCCGACAGACTGAAGGCTACAGATCTTACATGTGATGAGATAAATTACATTCTCTGTTTTGCACGTTTTGTTTGGACCATGTATGTTTAGTTTTTCTCTAGTCACTGTGCTAGTAAATGTCCTGGTCTCTATCATATGTTGACAGGTTTTGCATCTTTTATCGCCACAGGGGCCAGATTGACTAGGGTGGTCTTGACTAGTGATTGGCGTTAGCTTCGCCCTGACTAGGATGTCCTTGAGGTTTTTTGGTCTCCGGTAGGCTACTACATTGTGGATAAACGTTTGTAGAGAGATAGATGCACAAAGTAAGTCCATCTTTTCGTCAGCTGATTATTAATGAAAGTACAAAGTATAAATGTAGTTTCTTACATTTATATTTCAAATATTAACCCTAGCTACGCTGTTGTAGAGTCATGTTTTGGAAGTTTTAAACGGTACCCAAGGCAACAGACGCAAATGCAACATGGTCTAGAATTTTACCAAACAAGAGAACCGGTGAAAAGTTGAGAGAGACCCAGAGAATAAAAGAGAAATAAATAAACTCAAAACTGCCTAGGCTGTCAGTGACGATTACATTAATAAATTGTTTGAATCCCCGGTATTGGGCCCTTATACACCATGAAGATGGTTAAACACTTTATGGTTTAATAATAAGTTGCATTTTGAGGTACGAGGATGGAGTTAAGAACAAAGAAACGTGAAGTGGGGAGCAATATTTATTACGCCTACAAGTAGACAGAAATAAAGCTTAGTACCAGAATGAACATAATGATTGATTAAGCAAACCTGCCCGAGTTGACTTCTAAATACTAAACAAACACAAGTCTGAGAAAATATTCTGAAAATAGTAGAAAGTAAGGATACTGATACACTGACTGCACAAAGCACAGGTTACAAAATTCCTATCTGTCTTAACAATTACCTCTTACTTAGTAACAACCAGTGTAATGTCAAGCCTGCTTCCGTTTGACTTTGCCAAACACTCCCGATTCACCCAAGTTGAACCAAACATTATGCTGCAATCAGAAATGAAAACTCCTTTATTGCTAATGAGAGTGGATCATTGATCCGTCCGCACGCTATTGCACAAGAATATTTCCTTGTAGCATATCCTTGCACTAGCGTTAGCAACACTTGTCACATTTTCGGGACGGACAGTGTATATTTCCAATAAAATTATAAAGCATAAAGTTCATCACGCAGTTATCATCTGGGTACTGAGTTTGTGGGTCTTCCATTTACGTGAGTAATTTTACAGTCAATATCAATGACAACACCAGTATGTTACAAACAGCTTTACCACCTCCAACGAAAAGCATATTGATATAATGACAGTGATTAATTATTCATGAATAGGCCAACAATGCCAATCGATCTACATTATAATATTGGTTATACCTTTGCACGCATTATTGTATCATTGGATAATAAGTACCTTTTCAAATTAAAACTGATGAAAGGTAAATGTTATCCTAAAATAATGTTAATTACTTATTGCTATTTTCATATGCCATCCATCGATAAAATGTGATAATAGATCAATGTCAAAGGTTTTAAGTTCTTATTTTATCGTGCGGTACAAACCCCATCATAAATTATATTAAGCTAATATGTGAACCGTCTTACTATAAATGCAAAATTAGAATTATCAATATGTATACATTTGTCCTGATTGTCTATCAAGCAATTTCCCCTCCCCACACACCAAAAAGTCAAATTTGGTTGAAGACCAGTTGCAGAATACAATGACGCTGAATAAAGGTCAAACTATCTCCACATTTTAATGAAGAAATGCACGATATACGCTTCTAATAAATGCAAAGTGCTTGTATTATGCTGCTCAATGTACTTTTCGCACTGCTCTAGTCAATAGTCAATCAAAAGACAGATGTGGCTCTTACGACGACTAGTATAAACTTGGAGACTGAGTCTCTGTTTTGTAAAACGATGATTACTGAAAGTAAAGATGGAAGAACCACAAACTTCTTTTCGATGCAGAGCTGTTTGGTTTCTGAGCCAACATCGAACTCTTGTTATATCGATCATAAAAGAGGTAATAGGTATCATAGTTAAGAGCACGAACACAAAACCCCACAACAAAACAATAAAAACAAAAATGACACACACACACACACACACACACACACACACACACACACACACACACACACACACACACACACACACACACACACACACAGAGGCTACAATTATGTCTCTATCAACCAGAGAGTAGCATTAGCAAAAAATACACAATTGTCAGTAGTAGGTTAAAGGAGGTTTCTGGACCTGGGACCCTATTTCCCTGTCCCAGAGACCCCCAAATTTCTCCAAACAAATACGATTTCTCTGTCCCAGAGACCCCCATCCATCCCTTTCCAAACAAGCACAAAAAACACATTTTTCAGACCACCCCGACCCCACCCATCAAGTTGGCGGCAAAGCGGATTTTATTTCTAAAGTTTAGATAAAATTTTATTTCGAATTGCTTTGCACTTTGAGATTATTTCTAAAGTTTAGACAAAATTTCATACCCTATCATCACCATACTTTTCTTGATAATTTTTTTCATACCTACTAACTGTCATTGGTAGAATATCTGGTAACATACTGTCAATAATACGAAACAAGCATATTAAATCGTCCATACCGTATTTTACGCCTCGCAGATAAGACCGATCTGATCAAGCATTTTTTTATAAGTGATACTTACTGTTTTGCAAGCATTTTTTTAGTCTCAAGTCGAGGCTCAATTTTTTTACACGCTGCTGGAAGATAAACACCAACACCAGATATTATTAGCAAAAACGAGTTTAATGATGCTCCACTTGAGATTATACCAGAGCCAATTATTAACAGTGGTAAATAAGATATTAACCGAAGTATTTTGCTATTGTATTTGCAACATTGTTTTACACACCAAAGGATTTTGTGATAAATCTGTAATATTGCATTAGTGCATCAACATCATATTTTGGAATTTCCTCTGAAATATGATTGAAATCGATGATCTGTTTTTTCATTATAAAATATTTGTTTTACAATTTTTATACAATGTCAGAAGTTCTAGTACCAACAATTAAATCAAGAAACTCACGAAACTTATCATTGTTAGGATCAGCTATAAAATATCTATACTTTAATTTAATTTTTTTTCCTGACATATACAAGTTACCGTTTAACGTTCCTCCTGTCAATGATAGTTTGTTATTGTCGATCGTTTTTAGTTGTGATTAACTTACTGCTTGAGCAAGGTCAACCTTCGGTAGTGGATTATCTACTTCTAAACCAAGTACTCGTTGATTTGACACAAATAAATTCCCTGTCATTGTATCACCTGTTTTTTTTTTTTGACGAACAATGTTGTTTCATTTATTGTTGGTTCGTCAGCGGAAATGGATCCTGTGAGCTATACAACTTTTTGTAATAACTCATATTATGTAAAATATATAACATAAAATTATATGACAACAACAACAATGACGCAGTCGTCGTCACCGATATTAAATTTTGATACCGAACGGTTAATCAAACATAAACACAACAACGAACTTCCAGATTGTCATTATATTTTTGTTGGTCGTACAGAATCTGGTAAAATAAATCTATTATCGAATCTTTTACTCAACTACAACTTTAACTACGATCGGGTGTATATTTACACAATTAATCCACAACAGGATAAATACAAGCTATTAAGCGATTACAACCATAAACTTCGCGATGACCTTGGTGCAGGCGAAGACATATTTTTAATCAAACAACCAGAAGATTTAGTTCCTGTGAATGAACTTGATTCGTCGGAGCATAAAATAATTGTATTTGACGATATTCCGTTGAACAATGAGAGATGAATAAGATTAAATCTTACTCTTCATTATCGCGTAACGAAAAGTGTAATTCAATTTATCTTGCGCAGGGGCTGTATAACGTCGACAGATTTATTCGGCGAAATATACGTTTCCTGGACTCGATAATGTTGATGTAAGAAATACTGCAAACGAGAAATGCGGTGATGTAACAAAAGATAAATTTATTGAATTTATCATCAAGCAACCAAAGACAGATACCATTTCTTTTTATTTGATAAACTAGCGCGTGATCCATCAAAGATATTTCGTTGTTGTATTGATAAATTTCTCTAGACGGATTTTATAAAGCGTATAAAAAATAACAATGGATTATCGCCCAAAAAATGAATTACTTAAGAAACTTTCAGCATCTCAAACTTTCTTAAAGTAAAAGGTTGATGAAGCGATGAGTGGACAACGCGTTGCAGAAGAAGCAACCACCAGACTTTTAAGCCAGTTACTGAAGCAGTACTTAGAAAACAACCAGAAATATCAGCTTTATCTCCAGAAGAACTAAAAAAAGTACAAGAAAAAGGTTTGTTAGGATAGTTTAAAGAACAACAGAAAGCTGAGTCAGAAATTCTTCTGAAAAAATTGTGTCGGAATTGATTAAACAACAGCAAGGAGTAACTGATCCAACCAAACCATATATTGAGGATTACAACGAAGCGATTGAGGAAAAAAGTTGAGAGAATTATATGGCATGCTAAAAAATAATATCCCGAAACGAATATGAAAATTTTATTGATAAAGTTCTGATGAAGAACAAGTTTTATGACCTTGATGATATTAGAAAATGGGATCATGATAAAATATCGAGATGTTTTAGACTTATTTGGACAAATTATTTCAAACGGTACAACTATGGTGATATTTTAAAATATGAAGATGATGTTGTCCAGATGCAAAACATTATAATGTGATGCGAATATGTGTTATAGCTACCGTTATACTAGATACAGCTGTTAAGGCTAGGGCAAGAGATAAAGATTTTGGAAAAGGTTGGAATTTTTATAGATTATTTAAAAAAAATGATACAGATCGCAATAAAAGTACGGAAGATATAAGACTTGGTTTTGGCATTCAAGTGTTTACATCAACAGTAGAAATGGTTGACCGACTGTTGTTGCTGATATCATCAAAAGAAGCTGATAATGAAAGCACGGAAATCGACAACAAAATTATTGATATATTGGATCATCTTCGATCGAGCGGATTACTAACATCAGACGAAACCGAAACTTTACATCGCGACCTCATAGCGTAAAATAATCTAACAAAATATATATAATGTCACTAACGTCGACAACATTATTGCTCGATTCGTCACAAACAACAAGTGACAGCGCAAACATTTCTGTTACTTATATCCCACCGCCAATAACATTAAATCCTGATAGACAGTACGAAATCGAATTGATTTCGGCTACAGTTTGGCATTCTATGGCAAATGTGAAAACAAAAGCCAACGATGACGTTACATTTAATCCTGGCGCGTGGGTTTCAGTTAAAATACCACAAGGAGCGTATAATATAACTGATCTTAATAAAACGATAAAAGAACTAATAAAAAAATGAGGGCAGCGGCAACGCCACCGCAGACAATTTTGAGTTAACTCCGAACTATAATACGCTACGTACTAGAATCACATTAAAAAATAATGTGATAATCGATTTTTCGCCGGCAACTAGTATTGCATTGTTGCTTCGCTTTAAAAACCAACAATACGGCAGTGGTGCGGAGCAAAGTATGTCATATGATGGAGATGCACCGGTTAACATAACGCAAGTTTGTATTCCTCGAACAGTTAGTTATTCTAAGATAGCCACTGTTATTCATAAAACTTTTTTGTTTTTCTATTTCTTACGATTCCTTCGGCAGAGGCCTCGTAAAGATCAAATATCGGATGAGGTTGAAACTCATCTTGCAAAGATAAGTTTGCGATGTTATCATCTGTAACCGCGCCGTTGACATAATATACTCGTTGCCCTTCTGGAATATTATCACAAAATAACGTATAAATAAAATCCTTCTTCAGTATTTCAGTTCGATTGTTATCTCTCTCCTATTTTACGCTAATATTATAACCAGCTGGTGTCGCTTTACCAAACGTTTGTCCATATTTGACGTGTATCACCGACCCTAACATATTCCCCGTGTACAAGTTGTATCTAGGGTGAACATAATAATACTCATGCTCGCTTGCGCTTGTCACCATTTGTTTAATTGTACGTATTTTGCTTGGCCATTCGGCATGTTTATAGTACAGTGCGCTATACCTGTTGAACACTCAATTAGCCATTTGATAGCACAGTATATAACAATGCTGATGTTACGTGATATAGCAAAATGTAGCCTTATAGGAGAACCTACAAAAATACCTACTGATTTTGTTGGATTTGATAACAGCTATTGATTTGATAAACAAATCGTTCTGGCAAATTTCAGCTCCATAAATCTTTTTCATTTGTTAGAACCAACTATAAAACGTGAACTTGAAAAACATAAGGGTTTGAAAATCCTAGTGCAGTATCACGTTATATTTTCTAAATTACATGCGACAGAAGAGTCGACAGACGAGGAAATTGCAGATCCTTTTATTTGCGCAAAATCCAAGCGTGTTTTGCTTGGAACTAATCTTTCATTGCTAGCTGATAATGTACACCAGGGAATTTGGAAAAATATAGAAGAGTTCATCGAATCAGGTTCTGATTGGAAGTTTGAGATGATTACTGAAGTTTTATTTCACTCAATGAAATATGACGTATTACGTGGTAGTTCATATACTGACCTGCCACAAAAAATAAAAATTACAAAATGCTTTATTAAAGTCAAAAACTTGATCAGAGGTGCCTTCAGTGGGCCATTCTTTCTGCATGTTTCCAGCAAAAGAACACTCCGATCGTGTTGACAAGTATTTTTGTCACGTTACAAAATTAAATTGTACTGGTATTGACTTTCCAGTTGCAGAAAATCAAATACCAAAGTTTGAAAAGCAAAATAATATTTCAGTTAACGTATTTAGTCTTGTCGAGCATGAAAACGTTTATCCAAGACATATTTCTGAAAAAGCCTCGCAATCGAAAATAAACCTACTGTTTTATAAAAATCATTACGTATGGATGAAAAACTTCAACGGACTTGTTGATAGACAGTACAACAAAGAAATAAAGAAAAAAAAAGTACTTCTGCTATAATTGTTTACACGGTTGCTCAGAAGATAAAAAATTACAAAGCATCTACATTACTGTACTGATGTACAACGAATAACAATGTCAGGCGAGGATGAAAAAATTCTTCGGTTTGTCAGTCATAAACATAAACTAAAAATTCCTTTCGTCATTTAAGCCAACTTCGAGTGTTTACTTCAGCCTGTACTTGGCGCAGAAAATAATCCTAACCAATCGAGCACAAGAAAAACTCAAAATCATGTTCCATGCGGAGTCGCATATAAGACAGTTTGTTGTATTGATCCTATTTTGTCCAAACCGATTAAAATATATCGCGATAAAGATTCAGCTGTTTGGCTTCTCAAGCAGTTGATTGGCGAAGTTAATGATATATTTAAACGTTTAAGAAGAATAGTTCCAATTGAAAAATTAACGGCCCAACAGGAATCCGATCACGAACAAGCAAACTTTTGTCATATTTGTAAAAAAGCCTTTGACACAGAACGTGTATCACCAGCGCCTGGTAATAAAACGTACTTGATTATTGTCATTTGACCGTGCAATATCGTGGAGCGGCTCACGATAACTGTAATCTGAAGTCTCCTTCTCCAGATTCTATTCCAGTTGTTCTTCACAATTTCCGAGGATGTGACAGTCATTTTATGGTAGAAGCTTTTGGTGACCCTGAAAGAACGTCTCGTTTAAAACTCGATAACGTAATCAAGTGTATCCCAAATAATTTTTAAAAAGTATATGTCAGTTACTTTAGGTAAGTTGCGTTTTATCGACAGCCTACAGTTTATGGCAGCATCATTAGAAGAGCTGGTAAAAGGCTGTAGCGCGTTTTATAACCTACAAGATTATTTTGGTGATAAAGCAACTTGTTGACAAAAAATGAGTGTTTCCATACGAGTATCTCGACGATTGGAGTAAATTTGATGAAACTTCTTTACCTGACAAAGATAAATTTTATTCGTAGCTATAAAATTAAAATATAAATCATGAGCGGTACAAATATGCACTAAATATTTGGAATGAATTAACTGTAAGACATTTGGCGATTATCATGATTTGTATTTGAAAACGGATGTTTTATTGCTAGCTGATGTATTTGAAAGCTTTCGAAAACTGAGCTATAATAATTATGGACTAGATCCTTGTTGGTATTACTCTGCTCCTGGGTTATCGTGGGATGCTCTGTTAAAGTTTAGTAAGATGGTGTTGGAATTACTGACGGACGTTGACATGTTAGTTTCATCGAATAAGGTATCCGTGTCGGTATTAGCGTGATAACAAAAACATATTCGGAAGCAAACAACAGATACATAAAAGAGTACAATCCCGAGCTTCCATCGAAGTACATCATTTATCTCGATACAAATGACCTCTAAGGTTATGCAATGTTAGAATCAATGCCGTTTGGTGGATTTCGTTGGATTACACCTGACCAATTTCTGGCGGAAACAGATAAAAGATGACTGACGACGTTTCATATTTTGTTGAAGTTGATCTTGACTATCCTACTTCGTTATACGATTTACACAACGATTATCCTTTCTGTGCGGAATCAACGATAATCGACTATAGTAGGTTATCTCAGAAACAACAAGCAATGGCATCAGCGAAACAAAATTCTATGGTAAGTAAACTCGTTCCAAATTTATTTGATAAGAGAAATTATGTTTTGCATTACAAAGTTTTAAACAAATAGTAGATATTGGTCTTGTATTGAGGAAAGTTCATCGTGTGTTAAAATTCAATCAGTCACCGTGGATGAGAGGTTATATCAGCTCAAACACCTCAAGGAGAGCTGTATCGAAAACTGATTTCGAGAAAAGCTTCTTTAAGCTTGTAAACAGCTCCGTCTTTGGGAAAATGATGGAAAATATTAGAAAGCATGTAAACATCGAGCTAGTTAATGATATCAACTGCCGAAACAAACTTGTGTCAGACGATGATTTTGTCAGCATGAAAATTTGTAATGAGAATCTTGTCGCGATACAACGAAGAAAAACAAATTTGTAACTGAATAAGCCGATTTATGTCGGAGCTTCTGTGTTAGATTTGTCGAAGTGGCTCATGTTCGATTTTCATTATAGTTTTGTTAAGAACCAGTGGCCATCAAGTAAACTATTGTTTACCAATACTGACTCGCTTGTTTATGAAATTGAGACTGAGGATGTATATCAAAATATCTTTGATAACCGACATCTGTTTTATCTTTCCGATTATCCTCGTGATAGTAAATTTTATGATGACACAAATGAAAAGGTTATTGGTAGGTTTAAGGATGAAATGAACTCCTTCATCATCAAATACTTTATTGGATAAGAAGTAAGATGTACGCCGTGTTGCTAGACAATAATAAAATAACAAAAAAATTAAAGGTTTGCCTCGCGATTTTGTTGAAACATTTATTGAGTTTAATGATTACATGTACGCACTTGATGTAGGTGTTAATTTTATAAGAGCAATGGCTATTCGAACAAATCATCATAAACTTGAAACAGATGTTATTATCAAACGTGGATTAAGTAATTTTGATGATAAATGTTATTGTGAAAATGGAATAGTTACGTTTGCACTTGGGTATCGTTGTGATGATAAATCTATACTTGATATTATCTTTTCATCCGAGGATAAATCTAACGATAAATCTATACTCGATATTATATTCTCCGACTAGGTATGTCATTTTGTGTGAACTTTAACAATAATGTTTGAAAATATGACAGTGGCAAACAACAATAATAGCAAGATTAAACATCTAATGATCAAGGGTAAGCAGTTGACATTTAAATCAACAATGAAACATCGAGGATATGTTTCAGTAGCCGTGACAAGCTAAAACTTTCACTTTTCAGATCTGGTAACAGCGAGTATTTCAATTATCGTGAAAAATTAAGCCGTGAATTGTCAGCAGGATTTAATAACTTTCATGATCCGATCAGTCAACAAATACTCTAAACTTACAATTGATCTTGATCGGTCAAAAGCATTTTCTATCGACAAAAATATCCTCTTAATAACTAGAAATGAAAGATTTGTTTGAGTCTCGTCGTTGTGTGAGCTGTAAAGTTTAGTCTTTACCATCGTGATGATAAAATATTTCTAATACCAACAGTTGAAACATTAATAATAGGTAATGAAGTTGTACGAACTAATCTGACAAACATAATGTTATCTAACAAAATAAAATAATCCGAGAAATAAAATTTTATCTAAACTTTATAAAATAATCCGACAAATTTTTTATCTAAACTTTAGAAATAAAACGGTCTGGAAAATGTGTTTTTGTACTTGTTTGGATAGGGATGGATGGGGGTCTCTGGAACAGGGAAATCATATTTGTTTGGAGAAATTTGGGGGTCTCTGGGACAGGGAAATAGGGTCCCTGGTCCAGAATCCTCCTTTTAACCTGCTACGTAGTCTGTACAGAATGATGCTAAAGGCATTTATGTATATGAAAAGTGCTGTTATGATAAGGTTCATCTAACATTAAAGTACAGGCACAGTACTGTTGGACGAGGGGTATCAATGTGGGAGTATTCATATACCAATATCGGATTTTACATGGTATTGATGCCCTATACTTATCCTTTTGACGTGTTGCATAGAAATCAAATGACTGCATTTACGCATGCCATTTGCATATAAATCGATCTGAGTAATTCCATGCAATTACATGCCAAACATCTGGCATTTTTTAAAAATGTTTCATTCATGATAGAGGCACTGGTAAACGATATCACCAAGTTGTTATTTCTGAATAGATATAAGAAACTGTCTCTTTTGCTAGAAGTACATGAAATTCGCATCAGCTTAAGATGAACGCGCCACCCTAAAAAAAAGATTAGGTAATGCCAATGTGCATAATCGGCGCCTCTATTAGGGAAGCTTAGGGAAAATGAACAGGGGTTTCATTCCTAATGGAAGAGAATCTATCGTACATGTTTCTGGTACGTTGAAACCTTCTGGATTGGGTTGCAAGGACCCCATCGGGATTAAACAGACATAGATACCTGTATAAACATTAAGAATACTTACAACATACCCAGGTTCCTTTAGTAATTTTTGGATGTTTTGATAAATTACCTTGTCCAATTTACTACTTTATTTTCCGCTATCTCAATCCATGTGTTTGTGTGTGTGTGTGTGTGTGTGTGTGTGTGTGTGAGAGAGAGAGAGAGAGAGAGAGAGAGAGAGAGAGAGAGAGAGAGAGAGAGAGAGAGAGAGAGAGAGAGAGAGAGAGAGAGAGAGAGAGAGAGAGAGAGAGAGAGAGAGAGAGAGAGAGAGATTGTGTCTATTCTTGGAACAAATCAAAAATAGAATATTTATTTCCTCTAGTGCTTTCGCATCATTATTTTTAAGGCTCCTCAGGTATATACATCAAAGTGGGTTTGTTTTGTTGTTTTTACAGCTTAACAAACTGACCTCGTTGCTCTATACACTACGTTATTGTTGATGGAATGGGGCCGTTCGGTGGCAACCGAGTTAGAAATTATAAATCAACGAATAAAATGAGTACATTCTGTACATTTTGATATCCTTGATGCTGTTTGTTTTTAAATTCGGTGTGGAGGTACAAGCTGATGGATGTGTAGACTGAAAGACAGTATTATCTGTACTCTGTTCATGCAATGTAAATAAGAACACCATGAGATTAAATTCTGTTATTTGATAGTAATTATCAGCTTAATAATAACTAAATTTAATGCGGCAAAAGCAAGATGAATATTGTGGACTACTTATTAAAATGCATGTTAACAATTTTGTTTATGGCTGAATTCATTGTATCAGGGAGACAGCTCAGTGTAAAATGTACAACATAAACCTTTCCATCTGCAGCCCTGTCTCATCCAAACGTCTTGGTCATTCAGACTAGATTTCCACTGAACAAAACAACATCCGAAAGGCGTGTACAATTTTATCAGGAACGTTGCAGAAGTTGAATTTTGACGCAACAAATCATAACTCTTACAAAATATGAACATGTTTTTGAACATAATTATATATATCTGTAGTGAAATAACGTTAGATTTACTTTATGTGTATAGGTAAGACCAAGGACTGCAGAATGTATAAAGGATAAACCAGCCACAATTGACTTTTTATTTGCCTTAAAGGTTTTCATCCTGAGAATTGCTTCTCATCCTTACGCATTATATAGATGAGGCGAAACTGCGTCATCAGATGGTCTATTCAGAGTAGTAATCATATTACACGTACGATGATTTACTAAGGGACAAACTAGACATGTTCCGGTTTTCTCGTAGCCTTTCAAGGTGCGTTTGCTTCATGTCTATTACCGCAGCATTTCAGAACTTCCGAGAGCCGCTGACGTCACGAGAAAGCTAATACAGAGGCTATCCTTTCCAGGATCAAGAACACATTCAATTTATTGCAGCTATTAATTATTCCTTTGTTGAGTGAGATTTTGGATGATGTTGGTGGACTTTTGGGAATGATTTATAATTACTAGCGCATTCATTGGAAGTACCGTACCTCCCCAATCCCATACCCGCAGTTGCGGTTGTGCGGGTTGCTTGGACGGTTATTACGCTGCTGGACCTAACACACAGACATATGCACACGAAGCGAAATGGAAATAAATAACTTATTTGTCATATTTTAATCATTAAACAGCAGAGAGGATGAACCCTACAACTTTTTCCGAGGGTCCGTTAGCAAAAATAAAGGTTCCTACGAAGGGCTAAAATAAGGTCAATAACGCTAAGCCGAATCCACTAACCGAACATATTTTAATAACAAAAATCGACGGGGTTAGTTCGTTTTTGTTACTCGTTCGTTGACGTATTTTTTTTCAAATTTTAGGCGTGTTTTGTTTGCGTCTCACACTCATTTTTTTGTCAGCTCACCCTCTCTGCTGCTGTAATTAAACCATTGCGTTATATCAATAATGATCGGTGAAGCTCATTCAGCAAGATTAGCTCGAGAGCGACTAGAAACGATACAAAAATATCTTCCGCTTCATAATAGTGTTAAGCAAAAATTACAAGAGCGTCAACAAACACAAGAAGAATTTACAGAATCCGCAGAACAACTATTTAAACCTATCACGAAAACTACTGAAGGTATTCTTCCTGTGTTTTAAAAAAAGAAGCGAAACAAACTGAAAAAATAGCGGAGCGAACTAAAAAGACAAAAAAAAAAATTCTACGAGAACTTCTCGCTGAAATAACTGCCGCTCAGCAAGCTTTAGCACCCGAAGAAACTGTCCAAGAAACAGAAGCCCAAGCTGGGGTTAAATTATCTGATAAATTTAATGAGGCTTTCATTGACAGCATCGCAAAGTTTAATATAGATAAATTAGCTGAAACTGATTTTTTATCTTATGATGAACGAAACAAATTTCTAAAACCCGAGTATGCTGATAATATTATAGGTCGCGAGAAATGGTACAAATGGATTTTTCGTTTACGTTTTAATGTTGATCAAGCTCGAATTAACGACCGGAGATATGTTGCTTACGATACAGCTATAAAAAAAATGACGTTGGCTTTTCAGGAACTACAACAACCACAACAAGAACCAGAAAGATCAGTAAATGAATATTTTAAACCCAAGAGTATTGACGCTATCCAAAATCCATCCCGTACTACGCTTATTGCATCAAATTACGAAGAACGAGATAAAATATTTAAGACCTGAGTACGTTGAAGAATTTAAATTCGATGATTGGATTGTTGCTATATATCTTGTTTCTAGAAATATCGAAGAAGTAAAAGATTTTGGTGATTTTGATGAGTTTAAAGAAAATGTAATGGAACGAATAAAATCCCTTAAGAAGAAAAAACCTAGCGAACCAACTTCACCTGGCGAATCAGCTGAACCCCAAGGTTTTTTTGGTCATCTTTCATCTTTTGTTAAAGGCAAAACGGGAAGTGGTCTTGTTACTTTTCCTGATAATGTTCTTGCCGACGTAGATAGATTAGAAATTTTAATTGGTGGAAAACGAGCTGGTAATAATTCTCCTGAAATCACAAACGAAATCTCATCAATTTGTCAACGATTATTTACCGGTGGCATTATGGATATTAACGTGTATCGGTCCCTCATTAATGAAATTACCGATGATTATCACATAGATTAAACAGTTAGATATAATTATTATAATAAAATGATCATACACGCTGCTCAACGTGGACCAACTATGGTCAGGGTGATAAATTCGAGATTACCTGTATACAAGACATTTTACGGAGATGGACTCGGCGATGTTGTTCAGGGTTTATTTAGAAGGATAGCCCCAAAAGCAATACCGATTGCAAAGCAACTAGGAATGAAAACTATTGACGTTGTTCATGAAAAAGGTATTGGTGCTGTTGGTGATGTTGCCAGTAAAGCATTTTCTGCAATCAAGGATAGACTAGCACGATTAATACGACGAAAACCTCAGCCAGTAAAATTACCCAGCACTGAAGTGATGCCTGCAAGTGTTAGTAAAATAATAAATCAAGCCGCAAATAAAAAACTAGCAGAGTTAGCCGAAGAGGGGGAAGAAAAAACGTAGTAGCAAGTCTGATGGCAGGAAGTGATCTTCGTATTAGACGATGACCAATAACATAACATGTTCAAACGTGTACCTCATCCCGCATTTGACATGGATGCGCCAGTTCTCAAAGATGAATCGGTACGTGATTGTCAATATTATTCTTACGACGCACGACAGGCAAATCAGCGTGGACGAATCGAATTACAAGTTCAAGATACAAGTAGATATTTCTTACCCGCTGAAGCATTTATTGAAGTAGAAGGCGAAATTTAAAAACAGATAATACTGAATACGGAGGTGATATTAGTGTTGGTTTTGTCAACAACGGTATCATGGCGTTGATCGACAGCGCCAAGTACATGATCGACGGAAAAAATATTGAATCGATTCAAAAAGATGTTGATGTTGCCACGACAATATTTGGCCTTGCAAGATACAGCGACGATTATACAAGATCAGCTGGTCCATCAATGATGTTTGCCAAGGATACTTCTAATAGTCCTAAATACGACCAGTATAATATAAGACGACCAAGGAACTTTGCTGAAAATGCCGACGTGGATGTGCAAAGTATGATTATTAATGTCGATCCAGAATTCAACTTAGGATTTAAATCACGACGTGATCAAAATGTTGATGCTGGTTTACAAATATCACAGCTAGATTTTACAACTCTGTACCCGATTTATTACTTTTCGCTGGAACATTTGGATTTGTTTAGACAGTCCGTTGTTGACATACACTCTCGAGCTTGTGTGATGCGAGGAGCTATTGCTAATTACAGAGCAATCGCCGTTATACTCAGCGATAAAACAATGCATACTTGAAGGTGTTGGTGACCGCATGAGAGTCGTTGATACTCCAGTAGAAAATATGCAAACATTAATTTAGAAGTCAGAAATTTATCATAAATGTCATATCATCATGTTAGTGTCAGTCTGACCCCGGGTCTGATTAAACTATTACAATCACCGTTAGCATCAAGATGCGGAACAAAAATATCATTAAAGCAAGAACAAATGTCCGGTGCAAATAAATTATCGTTGACAGAACGTCAGTTTAAGAGATTCAACGAAGCTAAACACGCCAATAAAGGAATACGATTAAATCTTTCCGTGAGCGCATTCAAGGATACTATTAAAACCGGAGGAATATTTCCGCTTCTCGCAGCTATCCCAGCATTAATAACCGCAGCCGCTCCAGCTGTTGCAAAAGTTGCTGCGTTAGGTGCAGTTGGAACAGCTGCTGGAATGGCATTAAAGAAAGCAACAGGAAAAGGATTAAAAAAGGAAACGAAGAGGCCACGGTCTGAGACTTCCAGGATCTCGATACGGAAAAGGATTAAGAATTCCAGGGACTCGCTGATTTTCCCGATGTCTAACTTTGATTTACTCGATGCTGCTGCGCGATTAAATATAAAGAATTTTAGAGGTGTTTTTACGCGTGATCGATTACCGAAAAATCCAAATCTGAAAGAAACAGGTATTATTAATCTCGATAAAAGCTCTGGTCGTGGCACTCACTGGGTTGCATATGCAATTGATTCACGTGGAATTATTTATTTTGATTCGTATGGGTTGGCGCCGCCAAAAGAATTTTTAAAATAAGTTGATACAGTACGAAGTACTGCATTTCAAAATATTCCAATCTGGTATTCAACGCTACCAACACAAACATTAACGGATCCACCAATATGTGGCTGTGAAGCACTAGCAGTACTTGATGCTGTATCAAGATCAACGAAACCACCTCATAAAACTGTACACGAATATACATTAAATAATCGCTAATCATATAATGGTAGATATTTACGGAAGATCAGCTAAAACCAAATCTCAACAAGCACCAGGTGAAGACTTACTCAAGCGAGTAACAAAACAGATCAATGATGAATTATCTGACCTGCTCAATCTTGCCAACGTTGACCCAAACGAACTTGTTGTATTTCAAAACCGTGAAGGAAAATTGAAGACAAGTAATATTTCAATCAACGATATTATTATTCGTAATCGATTATCGCGAGAAGGTCTTGTTGCTATATATGACAAAGAGGGCAAACTTGTTCCTAGTGTTGTTACTCCGTCGTCGATCCGAGATAGCATAAGTGAACGAGTGTTAAAAGCCGGCGATATAATGAACGGCGTCATTAACATGAATAACAATAAAATTATTAATGTAGGAGAACCGACGGATAATCTCGACACTGCAACAAAAAAATATGTAGACGATAACAATATTCCGATGACAACTTCGTTGTCGACGATCAATGATGGAATGACCGCATTTAGAACTGAATTTTTTAATCATGTACAACTGTTTATGAATTTTCGCAGAAACGTAAACAGAACCACTAATGAATTTTTTGGAAGTCCACCAATCGTTGACATAAATCTCAAAGATATAAATACGAGAATCACCGATATTGTCAGTGGAATTCCTAATATCTTTCAAAACACCGATCTGATTAAAATTCCACACAAACAAATTAGCAATATCGTGTACACGGTATCATCAGGATCATCAACATGGACACCGCAAAATAACACAATCAGACATACCGCAGAAGTAACTGGTGTGTACAGGCTGTCAGTGTTCAGCTCTGCAAAATTCAGGATATTTACTACATTTCCATGGCGTCACTCAGTCGATGCTTTTTCTGGAACTGTGTCTATAGTGTTAAATAAAGATACCGAAGAAGAATTTATACTGGAACAATCCGATAAAAAATTAACCCCGGCGTCTTACTGGTGGTAACGACATGGCAGAATAAATTAAAAACCATCATTGATGATTATACAGCAAAAATAAAGAAATATCGTAGACGTGCGGTTGTCGTTGATATCATCGTTTATTCGGTTTCCGCGATTGTTGCTGGAAAACTGGCGTAGTATTATCAACACTGACGATGACAGCGCCGATCGTTGTAACAATCATTGTTTCATCGTCATCCACGATCGCTGGAATATTTAATATTATCGCGAAAAAGATAAATAAGTGCACGAATGAAAATTTGAACGAGTACACGATGAAATTACATACTGCAACGACCGCATACTCTAAATTATCATGAATGATTTCTTCGTCGCTTAATGATGGAATAATATCTGACCAAGAATTCAGTATTATAATGAAGATATACAATGAGGTATTTGATGAAAAAATTCCTGAACAGGATTTAAAACAATAAAAGTATAATAATGACATCGTTCGATCAGCGATCGCAGGAATTATTACAACAGATCGTCACTAATACTGCTCCGGTAAGAACCACAATGATATCAGCGAGTTCAACTAATCCTGAATTCAGTATTAATTTTCCGACCGCAATTCCAGCTTCCGAGATAGCATTAGCGCAATTACGGATTTATTATAGTTGGCCAAATATTAGGTCAAAATCATTCGGCGGACTACGACCGAATAATTCATTAGTATTTGCAATTAAAAGCAAACCCGATGGAACTCCTGATTGGCAAGTAGTTAGTATTCCAACGGGTAGTTATCGAATAGAACAGATCTATGAAGAATTCCAGCGCAGAATTAAATCCATCACAGGAAAAGAATCAAAGATTGCCATTACTGTTCATGAGCCAACGCTGTCATCGGTCGTTGAAATATTATCACCGGATTATGCTGTGGACATATATCAGAGTTCAATCAGATCAGTATTAGGATGGCCAGATATTCTACCGGTTTATGAAGGTCCACCAGAACCACGTCGAGATGAATTTCTGACAATGGATCGAAAATTTATCAAAATTCCAGATTACCGAAATCAATATCCGTGGGTTATTGATAAATTTTTTACTGATAGAAAAGAAAAAATTCCTGATCTAAGTGTAAACGGACGTGTAATATGGGATATGAAAATTATCACCGTTACGATCCCAATCATAGTAGATGAATTTAACCGGGTGTTTACCAATGTCAAAAATTTTATCGTTGATCTGACATATTATTACAGCGATGATGTGAAAAAAAAATATCATAGAAGCATTTCAGCATCTGAATACAATATTATTTGATTTCGAATATATTAAACATGTTTTAGTCCAAAATGCGTATAAATATCATAAAGACCCAGAAAATGAGAAAGATGCAATTAAGAAAGTTTACGAAGAAACATATACTAGACATAAAATCGGTGAATTGAGACAATCAGTTATTGATATTGTCAAGGAAAATTTTCCAAAAATCCTTGAATCATGGAGAAAAATAGCCCCACCAGCAAGTATTCTCCGATACAACAACGATCCGTATGTTGGTGGTCGTCATGTATCACCGGGTATCGTTAATATCACATCAACGATCGCTGTCAATCTAGTATGTGATGTTATCGACGGCAGTTATCAAGTTGACGCTGAAAAATCCAATCAGGCCCAGCAGGGATACATTCTGTATTCATTACACTTCAAGTCCCCCCCCCCCCAAGTTATTTGATTGTATCAGAACCAATCAATGTTCTTTATCTAAAATGTCATAATCCCCTCTTATCGAGGATACATTTCAAACTTACTGACCAGTCTGGCCACTTGTTCGATCTCAGGTCATAGTCGTTAAATATAAATCTGTATGTAAGATCGTAGAGCGTCATCGCCGTAACGTAGTTACGGAAAACACCAAGGAAAAAAAAAAAATATCAAATAATTATTTTTTTTTAACCCCGTGATTTTATCGGGATCAGAATTGAATTATTCTGGTACAACACTATTAGTTTCGTTGTCACTATGATCAGAGTCACACTCGTCTTTATCTTTAGCCAGTAACTCTTCCATCATCGACATAATATCTCTCAGCTGTTTTATGCGAGCGTGTACAATTCTTTTCGTTTCGTATTCCTGAGATAATTCTGACCTAACCTTTTCGATGGCCCGTGAAAGAGGAACAAATAATTTCACTTGCGTATCCGTGATTGCTGCCAGCGATTGTAACATCGCCTGCTGGATTAACTTTATGAATCTATAATCGGAGGGCAACGTATACCTTTTTTCTGATTTTTTGAATTGTAATGATTCAAAATCGTTCATTATTTTTTCAGGATCAAGCTCATCAGATATTTTTATACCGCTGTGTTGTAATTGCTTAATAGCATCAATAATTGATGTGATGTTTTCGTGGTTCATTACTTTTTATATTATAAATTATTTGTTTAATAAATATTTCTGAACGAAAAAAAATATTTCTGAACAAAACTAAAATATTTTAGAAAATCTGACTAAATTCAACGATTTTGATGGGTATAATACCCGTCAACGCTAGAAAATCTGATCAAAGTCACAATGTTATTGGGTATATTACCCGTCAAATTTAGAAA
>JAECUM010032848.1:0-30200 GCA_016617855.1 Megalonaias nervosa | reverse complement strand
TTAATGCTTTGCATTTTTTATAAAACCTATCAGTGGGTTCTAAAATCACATTAGTTTTAAATATTAAAGTGCCCGAAGGCCGCCCTCCCCCCCCCCCCCCCGGTGGAGTTATTGATAGTAGTGATCTGCTTTTTAGTACTCATTCTCTTTATTCAAATCATGGTGATAGAAGAGTCACTCATGGTCGAACCTGGGATATCTTGCCTGTTTCAGAGGGCTTTTAGTGAAACTGAAGTAACACAAGTTTCAGTATGTTAATTTTCTGAAAAATAGGGTCCTTATGAGAAAATGGAGACTTCCTGAGGTACCCACTGGTGACTAGTAGTCAGTGAGCTATCACATTGTAGTTCCGGGGCCATATCGATAGGAAATTCTTAGCCTAGCCCATGTAATTCCCTTTGCTGGACATTTAGGGGCCAAAAATCTTATCGCAGGATCTTGAATTATTTTTTCTTTGCCGAAAATTAAAGGTCATGTTTCAAATACTGCAGATCATGTCACACTTGTCAAATTTTAGGAAATCTCGATCAGAAGATACCTAAGTCTTTTCTACAACCTATTCCTGCATTTGTGGAACCAGTTAGGAAAATAATGGTAACTGTGTCGGTCCCTCACCTAAGATCAAGTCTGGCAATGATTACGTGTGTGCGTCCATAAGATTTCAATAGTAAAATCTTGGATAAAGCTTTTGTTTACACTTTCTGGCCTTCGTAAATCTGTCCAGTCTGATGAAGAGTCAAATTTTATGTCTGGAATTTTCCAGCAAGTTATGCATGAATTAGGCATCCAACAGTTTAAATCTTCTGTCTATCACCCTGAATGTCAGTGGGCTTTGGAAAGATTTCATCAAACTTTGAAACATGTGATTCGGTCATATTCCTTCGATACAGGAAGAGATTTGGACTATGGTGTTCATTTGCTGTTGTTTGCCTTTAGGGAAACAGTTGTAGAAAAATTAGGTTTTAGTCCATTTAACTAGATTTTGGACATACTGTCCGTGAACCATTAAAGTTATTACAAGAGAAACTTCTTTCAATCAAACGTTCTTCTTGACTATATGTCTGATTTCAAATATAACTTGTCAAAGGCTTGTAAAGTAGAAAAGAACTGATCTTCACTATACTCAGTCAAAAATGGAACTTAGGTACGACAAAAATAAAATGGAAAGAAGTTTTCAGCCTGGAGATAGAGTTATAGCTCTCTTGCCCCTACTTCAAAATCCTCTTTAGGCCAAGTATTATGATACTTATGCAATTGAAAGCCAAGTAAATAATTTGAATTGAGCCGATAATACTCCTGGGAGGAGGAAAGAGATACAAGGTTGTCTTATAAATATGTTAAAGAAGTATTTTGATAGAGATAGCCTAGTTAATCATTCAATCAATTAAGTTGTATCTGTTCCGTACGGTGAGGATGTAAACGCTGGAATATAATCTGACTGTCATTGCTTTGGTTGAACAAATCTTCGGAATCAGAAATATTGAACAATATGGACTAGAAACTTTCGCATCTACAGCCTCAAGCAAAGTAATAACTAAAAACAGCTATTAAGCGAATATGAGCACTATTTCCAGATGTTCCAACACGAACAAATAAAATCTATCATGACGTTGAAACTGTATGTTCTACACTTTGAAACAGCTTCCTTACAGAATGAATCCTATTAAAGGAATGAAACACTGACATTAGGCACATCAAGGGAAAAGATAATCTGATTGCAGATGCACTTTCACGTGTATAGAAGTACTATATTGCTTTATTTTGTACATATTTTATGTCTTTCATAACACATCTTATGTAATTTCAATTAAGATAGTATCATATGTATATTTAACTAACATATAAAAGAAAGCATTATTGTATACATCTTTTTTTCTTTATAAGGGGAGGTGTTATGTATATCTATAGTGTGTGCTTAACTTTTCCACGATTGTAGATCGTAGTTTAAGCTAATAGTTGTTTGCAAACAAATGTTTACAAAGATAACTTTTGTCAGTGGTTGTGGGATGTGTATTAATATAACAGTTGTAAATTTGTTGACATAACCTTTTGACCTTAGAGAGTTCTTGAAGGGAACTTATGACACATATTCTGGTCATCTTATTGTTTCTTAGGTTTCCATCTTAATATCAGTCTTTTTGGAATCACTTTAGTCGTGTTAAGATATAATTGGAGAAGCCTTATTTAAATCATTCATTGGAATTACTAAAGCGCACACTGAATGGTTTAACACTATTTTGGGAATATAGTAAATTCATTCAAAGACGTTATGGATCATATGATTATGATACATGAAGACTATTGGTACATCAAACTATTCAAGACTATAGGTATATCAGCAGATTCATGATTCTTGAATTTCATTCGGAACACTCTATAATGTTGGACTTGTGACAGACCATTTAGGATTATCTGGGATTTTATTCACAATCCTGGAAGTTCCCCTTACATCTTCCACTTGTAACTTAGATAAATGATTTATTTGTTGATTTACAAAACTTGTTGGTTTCGCTTCTTTCTGTAAATCAGTTTAAGACAATACATTTGTAACAATATGCATGTATGTATGTATGTATGTATGTATGTATGTATGTATGTATGTATGTATAAGTAACTATTTAACAGAAACTGGTGGCTATCAATATAATGAATGTCCTACTGGAGAGAAACTATTATACCTGAAATTTGGAGATGGACAAACATAATTATGGTTAGATTCAATCATCGTTTTGTCCTTGAAAAACATTGTGTTTTAAATGATAATGAAGTCACCCGTTCTTTTGATAATAGCTCTAGTTCATTCCATTTGTTGATAATGATGTTGTTTTAGGGGCCGGAACTATTGGGAATAATTTGGTTAAAACTAATTTGAAGATATACAAAAATATTGAAATCACTGGAAGTAGGTCGCAATGGTTTTATGAGTAAAATTCATCAGAAAAAAAGTCCGCAATATGAAGGAATATAAAAAATAGCCAGACAGGGTTGATGATTGTAAATACATCTAGAAACTAAACTAATTACCTTAGAAAAAAATCTTAAACTTTAAATGTGAAGAATTATTACACTCTTTGATCCACCTCCGCCATTGTAAAACAAGGACAGAATATATGGGATAAAGACAATAAACAGGTGCGTGTAGGCTTCCATTGAGAGTGATAGACGTGTAAGATTAGGCATCCATTGACGGTAATAAACAAGTGAGATTCGGCTTTTAATAACTGTCATAAAGAGTTGATTTTCCTCTCACAGGGTTCTTCAGACGCGCGATCAGCAAGTACAACAACGGCAAGATGCTGTGTTGTATATCCTAGGATAACCGTGTCTTTATCCCATATATTCTGTCCCTGTTTTACAATGGCGGAGGTGGATCAGAGAGTGTAATAATTCTTAAAAACTAAAATAACCAGCAAAAGTATCTCTAGAGGCTACAGAGCATATGTTACTAAACGGTTCAGGAATAACATGCGATGTCGTTCAGTAAGTTAACATTTGACAAAAAAGAACGAATAAATACAAAAATAAATAGTGCAAACAAAATTAAAATTAGAAAAATAATTAGTTAAACTAAATCACTATTTTTAACATAGACTTGAGATTTTCTGGTCAAGAACGCCGACCCTTTGAAGTTAGATAGAAAAGAAGCATCGAAATATACACCTCAACCAAAGACAAAACTTCTAACGCAGGTAAAGGAATGAGGACGCAATCGAATATCACCATCCTATTATGGTGTCGACCTGTCCTTGTAAACAGATAGCTAGTGTTTGCGATATCAATGTGAATTATTTTAACAGGAGTTAGCAATATTAATACATGCAGATAATCGGATATTTTAGCAATGAAAATATAATTTAAAACAGCCATTTTATCTACGTTTATATCTAGACTGTCAAGAAGGTAATTAATAAATTTGCTTCTGTTAAACTTCCCATAATGGTGATGAACATTTGAAACTATGCTTCCATTAACAGTAAATATACAGGTGAGATTAGGCTTCCATTGATGATGACAAACAGGTGAGATTCGGCTTCCGTTGATGATGACAAACAGGTGAGATTCGGCTTCCATTGATGGTGACAAACAGGTGAGATTCGGCTTCCATTGATGGTGACAAACAGGTGAGATTCGCCTTCTGTTGATGGTGACATCGGGGGAGATTAGGCTTCCATTGATGATGACAAACAGGTGAGATTCGGCTTCCGTTTATGATGACAAACAGGTGAGATTCGGCTTCCGTTGATGATGACAAACAGGTGAGATTCAGCTTCCACTGATGGTGACAAACAGGTGAGATTCGGCTTCTGTTGATGGTGACATCGGGGGAGATTAGGCTTCCGCTGATGGTTATAAACAGGTGAAATGTTGATTCCGTTGATGTAATAAACATGTGAAATACGTGTCCACGGACTCTCATAGGTTAGTTTAGGTATCTACTAACGGCAATAAAGATGTGAGATTAGACTTCTATTGAAGATGAAACACAAACGAGATTGGACTTTTATTGACGGTAATAATCACGTGAAATTAGGTTTCCACTGATGGTGATAGATAGGGGAGATTATGCTTCAACTAACGGTAAAAAATATACGGAATTAGGCTTCCACTGACCTAAGTAAACTGATAAGATTAAGGTTCCATTGACAGTGATAAACGGATGAGATTACGCTTCCACTGACTGTAATAAATACGTGAGATTATGATTCAATTAATGTTGATAGATGAAATTCAGCTTCCATTTACGAAAATGAACAGGTGAGTTTAGGCTTCCATTGACTGTGATCGACGGTTGAGGCAAGCGTCCATTCATGTTCATAAATATGTGAGATTGGGCTTTCAATGCCTGTCATAAAGAGGTGAATTTTTTTTTTTCTCAGCGTATGCGCCATTAGCACGATTATTAAGTACATCAAGGTAAGTTGCTTCGTTGCATCTCACACGGAAACTGCGTCGTTTTCCATATAGTATCTCCCTGTTTTACACTGGCGGAGCAAGATCAAAGAGTGCAAAAATTCTTCAAAATTAAATTTACCAGCAAAATTATTCCCTTGAAGCTACAGAGGTCATGTTAGCTAAAGTTTTAAGTATAACAAGCAAAGACGTTAAGTAAATTATCTTTTGACCAACAAGAATGAACAAATACAAGAATAAAAAGCATAAATAAATTAAAACGTTAAGAAAATTAATTCAACCAAATCATTATATTTAACTCAGCTTTGCTTGCCAGTAGCTTCTCGTGGGTCGGTGGTTCTTTCCGCGGATTTCCCGGTTTCTTCCTCCACCATTAATACTGGCCGCCATGTATAGCCTATCGTGTGCTGAAAAATGGCGTTAAGCCCCACAACAACAACAACATAACTCAGCTTTGAGATTTTCTAGTTAAGATAGCCGGCTTTTTGAAGTTAGATAAGTACGCTTTGTTACACAGACATAATAAATTTACTGTTCGAATCTGTACTGTCTTAGAAAGTGAAACAGACACCCCTTGGATGTTAATTGATGCCACTAAATTGGAATACAACCATTTATTCCAAAGAACACCTCATCAAGTGTCTGACTGTTAGGTCGATAAATCAGCCCTTCACCCGTGATGATATTGATTTTCGGGTGAGGGGCTGATATCACCTATTCATTAAAAGCTGCAATTATCTGCATCCAAATCTGGCTGCACACATCGGTGTACATTTTATACACTTACCGGTATTTCTCGTGGCTGTGCAGCTACCGTCGGCTGAAGGGTTCTTTCGGTGACATGTACATTATATTTCTGGAGCAAATCATATGTTTGGTGACTTGTAAATCCACCTGGAATAGCACAACCATCTGTCCTGTGGCCATTTTGAATTTCGCGCTTGATATGGCTGTTACCAATTACCGGTATGTGTCATAAGTGTACGCAGGTTTGTTCCGGAAAGATGAACATGCAGCAAAATTGCACATTTTAATGAACAGGTCACATCAGACCCACATATCGTCCATCGGTATAAACACCGATTTGGGGGGGGGGGTGGTTTATCGGACTACCTGACTGTTACCTCACAAAACGGAGATGGGTAGGAGTAAGTCATACATGCTTTTAATCTGATAATTGTATGAATGTCCCTATATTTCGGACTAAAGTTTGAAAGTAACTCTACCCAAGATAATATATTGCTTACCCTTGTGAATGGTCGCCTGAGTTTCAGTGGTATCAACTTTCTTTTTCGTCCAGTCAGCAAATGTAAGATCTTTAGACATGCCGTGAATTTATTTTACAAATAAAATATAATTTAAAGCAGATATATATGATTTGATTCGTGTAAATTGGGTAATACCGGCACAAAATGACACCGGTGGTCAGTCAACAAATGGCATCTTACACGCGAACTTGACAACTCGTTTTGCGCCTATGTTTGACAACTGAGACACCATCAGATGTAAAGATCTCAACGTCGACCCTCGTGCATTTGAATTCCGAGCCGCTCTGATCGACATTAAACATTTGGGACACCAGCTGGGTGTAATTGATCTTTTGCTGTAAAATACGTGCCGGTTATAAACGACATACAGTCTAATGCGCACAAGGCATACACTTTGTAAGGTGGCACGTGACAGTCTCGTAATTTGTCCTTTGTAAATTTCTCAACTTAAGGCTATGGTGTGCTTTTTCGAGATATTATTGTGTAATAATTAAATATATGGATATATTTGTGAATTTGGTCTCTACGGCTTGTGTTATTCTTGAAAATTGACGTGAGGCATGTTCACCTCATGTAGTCACTGCGCTGTATGTAGCCAGTGAAAGTCCAATATTCGGCTAGGAAGCAGAGCTGGCCACTTACAGCAGTAAACACGTTGGTTCAAGGCAAGTAGAATATCTCATAAACAGCCTGGATGACAACTATTTTGAATTACATGAAGCTATTAAGTACACATTGTTTTTCAAACTTATAACCCGGGAAAAGGAATTGTGTTTGCACTGTGAGCATCAAGTGTTCTCAAAAATGGCCTTCGGACATGAAAAATGCATGTATAAATTTGGGGGTGGGGGTGAATCAACTTTTTATTCAATGCATTCCCACTGACTTGTCAGGTCAAGTGAATGGTATTCTTATGTTTGGCTTTCTTATACCTATCCAAAAATATGGACCTTTTGACCTCACTCATGTATTTTATTTTTGATGAATTTTTATATTAGGCAGGTCTATGCAATATTAAATTTTTTCATAAAATATGTCCCCTGCACCCTAATTGACGAAGTGGAAAAAAGGAGAATTAGTAACCCGCGGAAGAGCCGAAGCTCCCCACTGAGATCTTGAAATATCTCGCTGGAAGTTCATAATAAGCTCTGTTGTGTTTGATGAAACGACATGAACGACAACTTTTTTATTCGAGACCTATCCCCATCGCGCCCCACCCATACAATATGGACATCAATAAATAATGAGATACCAAATTTAGTGTATCTGCAGATTAATGTAATAGCACACTGACCGGTTCCTACCTTCTGTCTTTGATCACTGACTGAAATCAATTATATAACGAAGGATAAAGACACCAGACTGTCTAGGGCTGCTCAGATGCTATTCAGCGTGAAGATATCGGTACATCGTGACGTCTACTTCCTGCTATCTTCCAAGTTCGCTAGCCCTGGGCGACACCTAAGTAAAGAAAATCTTCCCTTTCTGTACTAAATCCAGTGTACAATAAAGATGACAGAACATGCCATTTAAACTGAGTGCGAAGCTGTAATCAAGACGCACGGTTTTCTCCATGTGACATTTTCCTCCAAATTTACCGTGTTCCGACAGTTGATGATCCTACTCATGTGAGATAACCCAAGGTGATATGTACACCGCATTACGGTGATTCATTTGAGTCTTAATTTGATGTGACACAGAAAATATTGCAAGCTGCAAAATAATGGAAGTGCATGACATCCGATTTTTTTTTTTTTTTTAAGTTATACAGATCTGTATGTATTTGGTTAAATTTCCAACACGAAATATCATTCGTTTCTGCCGGAAAACTCGTGAAAACAGAAATAAACGTTTAATTATACTAATGTCATATGATGTAGACTTGTAGTGAAAACTGCCAGTTATTCTGAAGAAATTCACGCTTAGTCGATGCAAAAGGCCGTCAGTTGCATGGGTTTTACAAGAATGTATTACAATTTAGGGAACTTATATATTGAATATCAGGCATATGAAACAGTTGTAAATAATTTATATTTTGAAATGACGCACACACAGAGAGTAACAAGTCGTATACAAAATTCAAATTCAAACCAAGTAAATGTTATGCACGGCTATAACTACAAGCCACTACCAGCTCCCCTCACCGGGTCGTGTTTAAATTGGTAATGCCATTACGAAGCGAGCCTGTTATTCAACTACAGGTTGCATGTGCCTTTTCTGTGTGTTAAAAGTAATCTTTCGAAGTGAATAGTTAGCCCTGGCATCATGGATGTCATATATGTAATTGATAAATATGGGTTATTAGCAATATATACCGGTTCAACACGAGTCCTTCCAATGTCTAAATTACATGAAAATACTTTTTCAACTAAAACTCATGCTTTATTGCCGGAAGGACGCCCATGATATCACCGTACTATTTGTGTCAATAGGAAGTTTTACATTGTTGCAATTTAAATTTATTGTAGAGTCCGCATGCTATGTGAGTTTCTTCTATAGCCTACACAAACGTGACTGTTTAAATAGAGCTCTTACAATGAGGCACATGTTATATTATATTATATTATATTATATTATATTATATTATATCTCTTTTGACCACTGGGTCATCGAAATCGTAGTCCATCGACTCCATATATTAATACACTTGCGCATTGACTTGATTCTATCTTCCTTCTCTTTTCCAGGTTGAAATGTAGTCAAAACCGAGGTATCAACAACCAGACTAAATATGGCCGTTCAGTTGTTGTTGTTGTTGTAGGGCTTAACGCCATTTTTCAGCACACGATAGGCTATACATGGCGGCCAGTATTAATGGTGCAGGAAGAAACCGGGAAATCCCCGGAAAGAACCACCGACCCACGAGAAGTTACTGGCAAGCTTTCTCACATATCCACATTCGCCGAATCCGAGACTCGAACCCATGCAGACAGAGGTGAGATGGCAGTGATCCGTAACGGAGAGCGCTTTAGACCACTCGGCCACTCGGGGCCCCATGGCCGTTCAGATTCGAGTCATATTGTGACATTATCTGTTTGCTAAAACTTCTGCCGCATGATACCACGTATTGTCGCTAGCCCAACTCTGCAAGTAAATAATTCCTGACCTTTCCTTCTGACGTATCAGAAGAAAACAAATCTCAGACAATCTGCATTAAAGTCATTGTTGAGAAACGGTCGTACTAATGCAATCTAAATTGAGTGCAATAGTTTCCCAAGTGTGCGGTTTTCTCCAGTTTGAATTTCACACCATTTGCATCGTTGCAGTAGTGGTTTTATCGCTGCAAAAAGTTGTTTTTCTTGTATTGGATTCAATGCCACCTTCCAGCACTCGATAGACTATACATAGTGGCCATTATATTTGGTGGAGGAAAAACCGGAGAAAAACCACCAAGGCACTGACCCACGGGAAGGACAGGCACGCTTTCCCCCATATCCACGATGGCCGAGCCCGAGACTCGAACCGATGTGGACAAAGGTGAGGTGTCAGTACTCTGCAAAGGTGAGCACCTTAGATCACTCGGCCACCCCACTACAAAAGTATCCGACTGTGGAGAATGTCTTCCAAAAAGTGTCGTCAACCGGAAGTTCGTCCTAAGATCAGAAGAGAGTTGAACCTTGGAACAGAGGTGAAAGTCTTGAATCAAGGGACTGATGCTCTCTCTCTCTCTCTCTCTCTCTCTCTCTCTCTTCTGGAACTGAGCATATACAGTTTCATACCCTAATTATGTGACAAATGGGAACCAGACTAGAAACTGGTGAAGGTGAAAAAGAGTATAATGGGTTCGGATGGTATTGATTGGTTGATAATGTAATGCAATATTTTGTAAAAAGAATCTTTTGACAGATTAAACTACCTGTGCCTGAAAACAAATATCAACACTTTTTAATGATGTAATTTCAGTTTGTTTACAAACTTTTCTTTGGAATACTCATTGCTCAAATAACCACTTGATTCTTTAAGTGCTGTATTAAAAACACGTTTCAAACACATGTAGACAAAAAAAATTAATCGGTTATAGTTTTCTCCACCAGAAGATTGCATCAAAGATGGATTTAAGCTGGGAGATATCGATTTGATCATGAGCATTTACAAATATAAAGTTATTGAATTTTCAACATAGTATTATTTATATCAAGTACACTGAGTGTTGAATTAGTACCCGAGTCCTAGAGAGAAAACAACAGGAGATGATAAGGTTAGAGGTTTAAGGTCCTCGAAATTACATATGTAGGTTAAATGACGTCTTAACCGATGATGCGAGTGGCCCCATTAAGGCCCCCTTAATTTTAATCCATTCAACCCCGAAGTGCTTTCCTTTACAATGAAACTCGGTTGAATATGTAAACATTTACCAGAAGTCAGTAACTGCATTAGCAAACGCGGGCCCGATTAGGATCATTTTGGCGGGGCCCCCTGGATTTACGCGCGGGGTCTCCCTGTGCGCATAGCATTTGGAAATAAACTTTTAAACTAGATTTACATGATATTGTACTTAAAAAATTAAGTTCTCTCTATAGATATATTTTTAATAATTACTAATGCGCGGGACCTCTGTGAACGCGGGACCCGAATGGGCCAAATCGGTCCAATCGACCTAAGGCCGGCCTGCCAAAGTATGACAGTTACAGAGAGTAATAAATCTATTACAAAATCGCAGTGTTGTAAATCATTTCGAATTTTACCATCATAATCGTACTATTAATTTACGAAATACTCAACGAATTAAAATTGACATAATACACTATTTGAGTCTAAAGGAGAAAATGCTTATCGATCTATTTTTCCTGTCTGGTTATATGTCAACAGGCATATTACAAGTCCTTAAATAAGTTCACTGTTCAGCTGCGCAGAAATATGCTTTGAGACGTCCCAGTTTATCAACTTGTTTACGTAGTCGTACGTTCCATATAGTCGCCGTCTTATGAGACCTTGCTCTACTATTAAAACAAGTTTAAAAACTAGGACGTTCTCAGAGCCTCTTTCTGCACAAGTGAATATTGAACCTATATAAGGGCTACGCGCCTTCACTTATTTAAGTTATTATGCACAGAGTGTGCGGAATGTGAAATTCCTTTGGAGATGGCTAAAACAAATACAGGTGAAGTATATTTCTCATTACAGTTATAACCAGTGGTGACTTGCTAAATCAAGAAGTCGGGGAACACATGTTACATGCAAGGAGGGGGGAGGGGACAATGGCGAGCGCAGAAAAGTTCCCACGCGTTCCCACAGCACTACACTTCTGGTTATAGCGTTTAATGGCAGCTGCTTTAGTGATGAAATATTGATAACAACAATGATGAGAATAATATTCATTATCATTACCATCATTAGTATCATCATAATCATTACTATAATCACGTTGATAGTGTGAGGTTGAAGATGCTGATAGTGATGAAGATAATGATGTTAAAAGTGATGACGATTACTTTAACAACGATGATGACAGTAATCATAATGATAAAAAAACTGCTAGTTATTATTATTATTATTATTATTATTATTATTCGGACTCGGTAAATAAATCGCTTATGCGACTGCGTCGTAAATATAATAGTTTAAGTGATATGTGTAAATAAATGTCATGACAACTCACATTAGTATACTTGACATCAGAATATGTCCATATGCTTTTTCATATTTCTTTATGGTACAAAAGTCTATTTTTAGCTTGATTTGTATAAAATTTTACATTTAATGCTTAACTGACGCTCGTATCGAGGTGTCAGATCTTGTGCAGTTTAATTTTATCGAGCGTGTGTATGGTAAATAACATCATGAATCGACGAGATTCTAAAACAAATCTCACCAATATAGAAAATATCGAAATAATTTTAGCACATTTATCCTTGTTATCGATTCGTGTTAGGGGTTGCGTGACAGTTGGTAGTGAATTAAAAACCGTTGTACCCAGTCAAAGTATTCTTTAACAGTCTGACTTAAGAGTTTCGGATGCGGGAGGTCGTGGGTTCGATCCCCAGCCGAGTCATACCAAAGACTTACAAAAATGGTACTAACAGCTGCCTCGCTGCGCTCAGCATTAAGAGGTTAGTGTTAGGACTGGTCGGCCTGGTGTCAGGATAATGTGACTGGGTGGGACATCATGCTACATGTCTGCGGCATGATGCCCCAGTGCTAGACATTACTATAAACTGGCACACTGCAGACATCGTAGCGATATGACTGAAAAATTGTTAAAGCTACGTTAAAAATCCAAATCTCTCTCTCTCTCTCTCTCTCTCTCTCTCTCTCTCTGATTTAAAGAGTTCATTAGATCTAGGGAGCGAATTCAGTCCAAGGTTAGTGTATATGTACTTTGGACTAGTTCTGTCTATATTTTTAGCACCCGCATTGTATTCATTCTCATCACGCCGTAGTAATCAGTCAGCTGAATGACCTTGATATCAAATTACAATTAGAACAGCTATATTTTGAAGCAGCTGTAAGTGCGAGGTGTACGTGACAACTGCCATGATGATACTTTTCTTGAAGAATGAGATTGTCCTTGACTGTGATAAACATTATATTTGTTGTTTAGCTTTATGAGCGAGGGGTTCTATTGTACAATTTACAACGTACATTGTCCATGAGTAAGTCGCATTAAACAACCTGGTTTGGGAAAGAGAAACACAGGAAAAATTCAAACAGCAGTAAGTGAATGTAGTGTTCTCAAGAAGTTAAAAAACGGGGGTTGCTGTGTCACTGAAAAATGAACAGTGTCCGTGCAAAATATTCAAGCGCTAATTTAAAATCGTCCGTTATTTTGAAACATGTCATATTAATCAAATGGTATTTGCCATGTATTTGCCACGCTAACCATCATATTCCATATCGATACTATCGCGATGGATACATTTCTGCTTTAATAATAATAATAATAATAATAATAATAATAATATAATAATAATAATAATAATAATAATAATAATAATTTTGCCACAGATGGCGGTGTTCACTGCATTGGAAATATCCACGAGTCAGTTCCTTCAGATACGGCCAAACTTCGTCAAGGTAATGTATAGTCATAGAAATGAACAGTGTGAAAGTAGAACTAGAAAGTAGCTCAGTGCTTCTGGAAGGAGTAATGGCTGGAAGGAGCAGTTGGTTTGGTTTTGTGTATTTAACGCCATTTTTCAGCACATGATAGACTATTCATGGTGGCCAGTATATTTTGGTGGAAGAAGACTCGGGGAAGAACCACCGACCAGTGGGAACATACGCGTAAGCTTTCTTCAGCATACCCACGCGGACAGCGGTGAGATATGTGAGTGATATGTCAAGGCGAACGTCGTAGTCCAATCAGTCATCCGAGGTTCCTGCAGCGTACTTAATAACACAGTAATTCAGTAATATACATTGAATCAAGCTAAGTACTTGTAGATAGGTACATCAACAAATATTAGAAAAGGGTTTTGATAAGGACGTGATCAATAATCAGCTATAATGGCTGAAAACGATTGGTATTTTTGTTGCTTAGCGTATATTAGGATGCTCTTTTATCGTCTGAACTAATTTGCAAAACGTAATGCAGCATAAAATCTGTATACTACAAGCAAATATAAGAATGTCGTAATATACACTTTAACTACCTGAACTGCTTCGATGACCTAAGTGTTTAGAGCGTCCGCCTCAGATACAGGAGGTCGCGGGTTCAAACCGCAGCCGAGTCATACCAGAGACTAATAAAAATGGTAAAAGCAGCTGCCTCGCTCGCTCAGTATTAAGAGGTTAGTATTGGGACTGGTCGGCCTGATGACAGGATAATGTGACTGGGTGGGACATATGCTACGTGGCTGCGATATAATGCCCCAGTGCTAGACATCACTATAACATGCCAGACAGCAGACATTGTAGCCATATGACTACGTTAAAAATCTAAATCACACGCACACACACGTATAACTACCTGAAGACACCAGTAACTAAATTAATAACCTGTCAAATATACAAGTGATCATTCAAATGATTGTCAGTTCCATTATACACGCTTTTACGCATGTGACATTAAAGTTGAACACACAAGAACTGGTTTAAAACTCCAACCTAGAAAAGCGGTGCGTCACTACTTCTTGAAGTTTTTCTTACTTGTGTTACGACTTTATGGTCTTAAACTAAGTAATAGAAACGAGCGAAAACTAAAATGCTTTGTAAAATTTAACAAATAATTTATTTCCCTTGAATACAAAGCGAAAATTAAAAAAGAACTTACAGTATTGTAAATTAAATCCCAGATAGTCCTAAAAGGTATATCACAAATCTAAAAGATTCAGAATTAATTCCAGTCTTGAAAGTGCTGACATACTAATAGCCTGGAATAGTGTTGATATGCTAACAGTGCTAACAGTCTTGTTGTAATCCAAAATGTCTCTACATGAATTCACAATAATCCCAAAACAGTGATTTCGTCCGAAAGTATTATTCAGCACTTTGAAATTTCAGTGAATAATTTTTTTTAAAAAATCCTCTCAAATTACAACTGAATACAACTAACAGACTGACTCCACTTCAGATGTTAAGAAGGAATGCAGAATTTCTGTTTACTTCTCCTTTATATAAAAAAAATGACACAATATCAGGACCAGGATGAGAGTCAAATGTTCATTTCTAGAACATTATAATTTTGAACACGATCAGGTTTATTTCTAAGACTTTAATAAAGGACGTGGCAAACAACAGGCATACTTAAGAATTCCTGAAGGGAAAACCAGTGACCTGAACTCAAATCCAAGTAAACATGTTCAGGTACAAATAATAATAATAATCTTAATATATCATCTACAATCATAGACAAAAATTAGCCACGTAATATGTTGTTTATAAAAAGTGACATTAGTCAGGTAGTCCCAGCCGCTTACGCTCAATTATGGACAAAGGTCAGTTACACAATATAAATTAAATATACATAACACTTATGATCAAGAAAGGATATGTAGAACTTGTACCATTAGCAAATGCATGTTTCGAATCAAATGCACATAATGTCTATTACACACTAACTGACTGCATTTGAAATGGAACGTGTAGCAATCCTATCGGTATCCAGATGTGTTTAAATGATGTATTATCAGCCAATCGTTATCTGCATCAGTGCATGTTAGAAGCAGTAGTTCCTCTTAGTCATTGGAATTTTGAAACTGTAGACTTTGATGGAGTCATTAATTAACTTGAAAACAAGAATCTGGCGAAGGTCGAGTGAAACATAAGATGACCAGTGATAGTGTCATTGCCGCAAATATGTCCAGTCATTACATAAATGCTGATTGTAGACTCTATTTCCAATTTTAACTACATCTATATAGTGTTGAAAATTTTCATAGATAGAAGTATTGATTGACTGACAAACCGAGTAAATATGAAAGATTATTGCACACAATGCCATTTATTGTATTTGATATCACCTAACCCCCACTTCCATCCCTAATGATTCTAGAATTACCATTTTTTAATCCTTATATCCTGGATAAACCTCATCCGAGGTGCGATAATTTAGCCAACGTTAGTGCTAGAATGAATTCCAAATTCTTGGTCCAGAAAGAGGTAAATTCTTTTGATACAGATAGCTTGATTTGATACGGTTATATGTGCAGTACCAATCATTGCAACATATAGAAGCTATAGACTTGGTTCCTTCTGTCAAGCAATTATATACGCATTGCAGTGGTGGTGGGGTACTTGCATCACGTGGATACATCGATTTTTGTGGGGTCGGAGGCTGTCATTGAGATATTCTTTTATATATTGCTTTGGTAAATTTCTATCCTGAACCATTAACATGTTCATATCGGAAAACAAGTACCAGTGGAATGAAACTTTTGAAATGGAAACCCCATGTAAACACTTATGATTTTTCGCTACACACACACACACACACACACACACACACACACACACACACACACACACATATATATATATATATATATAAGGTATATCAAACCGTAATCCGGGGCCCCGAGTGGCCGAGTGGTCTAAAGCGCTCTCCGTTACGGATCACTGCCATCTCACCTCTGTCTGCGTGGGTTCGAGTCTCGGATTCGGCGAATGTGGATGTGTGAGAAAGCTTGCCAGTAGCTTCTCGTGGGTCGGTGGTTCTTTCCGGGGATTTCCCGGTTTCTTCCTCCGCTGTTAATTAATACTGGCCGCCATGTACAGCCTATCGTGTGCTGAAAAATGGCGTTAAGCCCCACAACAACAACAACAACAATCAAACCGTAATCCAGATTTGGTAAATAATGTTGTAAATAATAGCTCCTTTACATCCATCAGCTCAAACATTGTCAGTAACCCCAGACACCATCTTCACATGAAGAGAGTATGTTGCTTCAAGTAGTGGTTGCATGTGCATTGTTTTATTTTCTTTTACACTTATTTGAGATATATAATTATTGGGAAATTATTATTTTCTGCAGATAATGTTTCCACGGGAGTTCCCCAATGTGTGAATTTTACTTTTAACAAAAGATCCTATTCTGTTGCAGAAGAGACGTCCACGACATCATCTTACCGTTTATGTCATCTGGTTAAATGGAAACATTTTCAAGGGTACGGTTTCACTGTCGATTCTGACAGTTCAGGACATTATATTCGTACAGTTGTAGAAACGTCGCCAGCAGACGCGGCTGGTTTACGTCAAGGCAACAAAGTGATTGAGATCAATGGTGTCAACGTTGAATCTGAGAAATATGGAGGTGTGATAGAGAGAATTCTTTCAAGCAAAGAAGAAATTGAGATTCTTGTTGATGACAATGTTGCACCGGCGCCAAAGAAGACTGATGACGTCACAATTAACTTGGGAATATATGAAGTGGGGACAAATCAAAACTCAGTGCCAGCTCGTAATAATTTGATTGTTAATCCATTTCAGTTATGCTTTCACGGCTTTCATTCATGACTCCATACCAATTAAAAATACTTCACAATAAGTGTTTTAAAATATGAATTAAGTACATTTACAGTTTCTTTTGAATATGATATTACAAACATTTAGCTCATTTATTGTCGTTAAAATGCTATAATAAAATTATAGTATGATACCTAACGTAGACAAAATTTATAATTATATGTATATTACCTCAAAAGTGTGTGACATTTAGTGGATATACGGTTCATTTATACATTTATTATTTCTGCAATAATGGAAAACATGTAATTAGAACAACATTTTTAATTTATTACATTCATTTATTTACATATATGTGGCATTAACGTTGTTAATTTGAAGATTTATAATGTGATTATGCCATGCTAATGTAGGAGTAGGTTCTAGAAGGTCTCTTTTGGGCCAATATTCGCATAGTTTTAAAAGAAGACTAGATTTCGGTCTCCAGCTGACAATAAGGCGGAAAAATAAAACTGAATGCAGTAGTTATCGAAAAAGGATATATTGCAGAAACATAGTGTATTGTACAGTTATGAATTTTACTGTATTTGAATGCAACGACAAGTGTCCAATATGTCTAGTACTTTTATTGTTTTATTTTTAGTTTCATAGGGAGAACAGAAATTTTGGGACATAATTTATATTGCTTAAAAGAATCCAACACGACAGCCTAAGTGATTAGATCGTCCGCCACGGATGCGGGAGGTAGTGGGTTCAAACCCGTAGAAGTCATATCTAAGACATATAAAAAAAATTGGTACTAGCAGCTGCCTCATTTGGCGCTCAGCATTAAGAGGCTGGGACTGATCGGCCTGGTGTCAGGATAATGTGACTAGGTGGGACTTGATGCTACATGTATGTGGCATAAGGCTCCAGTACTAAACATCACTATAAACTGCAACACTTCAGACGTCGTAACGATATGACAGAAAATTTGTTAAAGCTACGTTAAAAATCCAAATCACACACACAAACATGCCATCTTCGCTAGCCAAGGATCCGATTTGATAACCCTATATACGCCTTGTCGTATCGAGGAGGTATTGCTGTGCTTTTGGTCTTTGAATTTTATTGGATGCGGCGGCAAGCCACCGCATCCAATCAAAATTAAATTGTTCAAATTTGAATGCTGTTCCTACATGATCGCGACAAGGGGAGCACACAACTTGAATGGACTGACAAATAAGTAATTTTCCACTGCCGGTCCGTGTTTGCATAAATACCTATCACTCAAATACACCTGTGATGACTTCCCTCTGGTATGTAATCATACTTTCCATGTTAAACTTGACAAAGTAACCTTTTTAAGTCAATTGCCTCCACCATTTGCAGCCGATATACAATGCACCGCTGTTACACGCTATTGGTTAGCTGGCATTACTTACTAAGGGAGACAACTCATGAAATCCAATAGATGCCGCTAGGACAAGCGCTAAAATATGTTTGATCCGCCAAGGTGTAGATAGGGTTATCATATCGGAATTTTTGCTAGCGAATATGACACAAACGCATGTATTATCTTAACGAATCCATGTGTTGTAAAGGTAAATTACTTTATTCTTTTAAATTTACCACTAATAATAAATTGTCGATTCGAGCCTCCAAGGATGCGTATCTTTTTTTAAAATTTTTTATAAATAACTTTTCTTTTTATTTCCCTTCAGTGATTTTTGTTTGTGACTCTTACACGATATCTTATTTCTGTATTTCTTTCTCATGACACTTATATTTGATAAATAACTGAAACCTAATATAGCCCAAGATTTGAATAAGCTTAAATTTAACACTGAAAGCAGTGTGTTTTTAAATACTGCTATTGTTACAAGTTGCTTACATTTGTCATGCTCATTATTATCTATCATTTCACTGCTTCCTGAAGCTGATTGATACTGATATTTTGCTCGTGACCATTCATGTGTGTGTGTGTGTTTGAGAGAGAGAGAGAGAGAGAGAGAGAGAGAGAGAGAGAGAGAAGCAATAAGAATTGCCATATCGAGAGAAATAAAATGAAAGAAACGGAGCCATTTGGAGTTCAGCCTTCGCATCTTTGCCAGTGTTCAGTTGCTGGATTCTTGATAACATAATATCTTCATTTATATTGTAACTTAAGATGTACATGGATTTTCTATATGTGATTGCGGATTGTCAAAATCAGACAATATCGTCAACCAAGGCTGCTCCAATTTTTCAAATCATAATATCAACGAACAGTTTGATTGCGGGTCTTAGCACTAGTACAAAATTCTCCTTATCGTTGAGTAAACAGCTTCTTTTAAAACGTGCCGACATCCCTGGACTCGGTCTGTATGCGTACGTGAGTGCATGTGTGCGCTCGGCCGTGTATGCGCACGCGTGAATGTATATAATTTCTTATCATGTATGGACTCCATACCGATGCACATGTAAAACATTTTTCACATTTTTAACAATAAAAATTTTGCTGATTTTCCTGTTTAATTGTTCACTCGAACATTAATATTAGTAAAAACTGTGGTGTAAATTTTTCAAGATCTAGTTCTATGTTTACATGCTTAAAACTTCCAACCCCGTTCAAGTGATACCAGAGACTTATAAAAATGGTACTAACAGCTGCCTCGCTTGGCACTCAGCATTATTAAGAGGTTCGGGTTAGGACTGGTCGGCCTGGTGTCCGGATAATGTGACTGGGTGGGACATCAACATACATGTCTGCGGCATGATGCCCCAGTTCTAGACATCACTATAAACTTCCAGACTGCAGACATTGTAGAGCTATGACTGAAAAATTGTCAAAGTCACGTTAAAAATCCAAAGCACACACGCATACACACATGCACACATGTTTAAAAGAAGACAATTTTTTCCATGTCAATTTGAAATTCAGTGCCATATACGGCCTTGTTTGTTTGAAGTACAGCGGATCGGGAATAAAACTTCATAAGGAGACAACTCTATGGTGTTTATCTGGATACTTATAATATACCATTTTTAATTAATACGTCATTTAATATAGAAATTAAAAACTCTGGGAAGTAAATGGAATATAGCACGATTTTCTCATAAATAAAAAAGAAGACAAAAAAAAAAAAAACGTTATTAACAATCCTTTCTTGATTATATCGACTAATGAATATACAGGAGCTTGACGGATAAATGCCATGTATTTAAACATAAAATAACGAGATAATGTTGAGTTCTAATTGGTTATGCCATGTTAATGATGTTGATCAAAATATCATGGGTTGGGGAGCATTGCGAATTGGAAAAATACATTTGTATTAATCTGTCTGACTGTTAAGTTTTGTTTATTTTTATTTCATCCAATCTGGAGACCCATTGTATATAAAATAAGAAACTAGTACATGTTCATTCATTGTCTTTACAATACATGTATTAAGACTGATAATTTCGGTCGGTGAAGTAATAAAATCGTGATATATATGTTGAACAAGTGCCTCACGATGTATAGTTTACACAAATTGTATTCTCTCTCTCTCTCTCTCTCTCTCTCTCTCTCTCATAAAATTGTTTGAAATATATCAAATTTTTAGGATCAATCCTCGTTATAAGGAATATTTATTTTAATTAATAACAACATAAAGTAAACTTTATCCCTGAACGGTATCATTTTGATCATTTTTAATTCGTCTCTATACACGGTATCAACATTAATGTACAAAGTATATGCACTACAGTTTTGTGAAGAAAATCAGCGAGAAATACATAGAATTGCTTTTCCTCGGACGACTCTAGCAAGATTTTGGCTACAAGTCAGCGCTGAACATACGCCTGCACGAAACGTTTTAAATGTAAACGAAAATAGATGTCAGAGATAATCAACCAACAGTAACTGCAATGTACACAAACAAGCGTTACAAAATTCAACCACCTCGCGGAGTCTGTCTTAGCAGCAGTAGAGCTGAACAGACCACTTGGCTGAAACCTTATTTATAAAAAAAATAAAGGCTCCTACAGAGGCTGAAAAAAAAGGTCAAAAACATAAACCGAACCTCCTAACTTTTATTATTACCAATAGTTTGAAAAACGGATAATAAATCGTTTGGGTTAGCTCATTTCCGTTACTTTTTGTTGACGTATTTTTTTTCAGATTTTTATGCGATTCGTTTACTCGCGGGTCACTCAATTTTTGTCGTTCAGCTCTACTGCTGCTATGAATTAAACAGCCATTATAGATATTATCAATAATGAGTATTGGAGAACCACACTCAGCTAAATTAGCTCGAGAGCGACTAGAGGCAATTAAAAATATCTACCTGTTCGTGATTCTGTTAAGCAACAACTACAATCGCGTCAGGAGTCTCAGGTGGAATTTACAGAAGGTACAGAAAAATTATTTAAACCGATTGTCGAACCAACAAAGAAAACTGTTACAGCAACTGAGGCAACACAAAGAGCTCTTGAAACATTACCTGCTGATATTGCTGGTCGTATTCAAGCAGCTCAACCACCACCACAACCACCACCACAAGCAGCTCAACCACAACCACGACCACCAAGAACCAGAATTAAGATAATAGATAAATTTACGCCTGAAGGTATTGCTGCTATCAGGGATCCAAACCAATTATTTGATATTGCCGCGTTTGGATATTATGAAAGAAAAAAATATGTAAAACCAGAATATATTAAATCATTAAGCTCTGCCAATTGGGTCAAAGATGTATATCGCGTTGCTACTGGTATTCCAGAAGTCAGATCTAATGAAGATGTTGAAAAATTTAATGAATTTGATGATATTGTATATAAACATATAAAAGATACTAAACAAAACAAACTATTATCACAACCCCTACAATTTGAATCATCACCAATATCATCACCACATCTCAAATTTCCATCACCAGAGCAACCAATACCACGACTGCAACCACTACTACAACAACACAAAATACTACAACAACAACAAGAGCGACAACGACAACGAGAACAACAACAAGAGCTACAACAACAAGAGCTACAACAACAACAAGAGCAACAACAACAACAAAAACGAGAAAAAAAAACGAAGAACGTTAAGAGAATCATTTCGTCGTCTTCTAAGATCACCAAAAGTATCACCGGAACAAGTTGAAGAGGGAGAAGAAAAAGAATTTCAAGACGACCCTGGCGCAACTGGAAGTGGTTTATGAAGTGGTTTTATTACCTGTCCCAATAACGTTCTCGCTGATGTCGATCGACTAGAAATCCTCATTGGAGGAAAACGAGCTGGTAATAATTCCCCAGAAATCATTAATGAAGTAGCTGATATTTGTAAACGATTATTTACAGGCGGTATTATGGATATTAATGTATATCGGTCTCTTATTAATGAAATCAGTGACGATTATTATAGTGACTAAGTATGTAATTAGTGATAAAGTCACTTGATAATAAAATGATCATACACAATACTCGTGGACCTACCAAGGTCAGGGTAATAAACTCTCGATTACCAGTATACAAAACGACCTACGGAGATGGATTAGGTGATGTTATTCAGGGTCTGTTTAGAAGGATAGCCCCAAAAGCAATACCGATTGCAAAGCAGCTGGGAATGAAAGCTATTGATGTTGTTCGTGAAAAAGGTATAGGTGCTGTTGGTAATCTTGCTAGCAAAGCGTTTTCAGCAATTAAAGATAGACTATCACGATTAATACACAGACCACAAGCGATCCGACCTCAGCCTGTGAAATTACCTAGCACTGAAGTGATGCCAGCAAATGTCAGTAAAATAATAAATCAAGCAGCTAATCAAAAACTAGCGGAGTTAGCTGATATCCCGATGTCGGAAAAGGAAAAAAATATAACCGCTAGTCTGATAGCAGGAAGTGGTCTTCGAGTTAGACGAAGACGATAATAATAAGGATGTTTAAGCGCGTATCTGACCCCGCGTTTGACATGGATGCACCAGTTCTCAAAGATGAGTCTGTGCGTGATTATCAGTATTATTCTTATGACGCACGACTGCCAGATCAGCGTGGACGAATTGAACTACAGGTTCAGGATACAAGTAGATATTTCTTACCCGCTGAAGCATTTATTGAAGTTGAAGGTGAAATTATAAAGACAGATGATACCGAGTACGCCGCTGGGGATAAAATTGGTTTTGTTAATAATGGTATTATGGCGTTGTTTATAGCGCTACATACACGATTGACGGAAAAAATATTGAATCAATTCAGAAAGACGTCGACGTTGCCACGACAATACTAGGCCTTGCAAGATACAGCGATGATTATTCAAGATCAGCTGGTCCATCAATGATGTTCTCAAAAGATACTTCTGATCATCCAGAGTATCAACAATATAATATAAGACGACCAAAATATTTTGCTGGAAACGCCGATGCAGATGTAGAAAGTATGATTATTAATGTAGATGCAAATTTCAACTTAGGATTTGCAGCGCGTCGATCAATGCTAAGCGGTAATAGGAGAAGATTTTCATGTGCGATTCCGTTGTCACATATTTTTGGATTCTGTAGAAATGTTAGAAAAGTTATTTTTGGAGCTAAGCACACAGTTGTACTCGTACGAAAGGCTACAGACGATGATGTAATGTGGCACTTCGCTGGTGTTAATCCTGCTGCAACTGCGGCACTTCATGGTAAAGTTATATTAACCAAACTTTCATTATGGATGCCGGTGATGACTCCATCAATATCTGAAGAAGATCGGTTACTTGCTTTTATGAGTCAAGGCGGTAAATCAACGTTGTCATGGTTAACAATGACTACAGATGCTATCCAGAGTAATATTGATGGTTTATTTACGTGGCAGATAGCATCACAAAAAGGTGTTTCTGCACCAAGACATATATTTATCGCGCTTCAAAATACTGAACGAACAAATAATCAACTACGTAGTATTATGATATTTGACAAACTCGGTGTTTCTGAAGTATCTCTGAGGATAAATGGACATCAAGAACCATCTGAGGATATATTACTGAATTTCGATCAAAATCATGTAGCACGAGCATATCATCGTCTAATGACGTTCATGGGACGTGATCAAAATATTGATACTGGTTTACAAATATCACAATTGGATTTTACAACCCTATATCCGATTTATTACTTTTCACTAGAACACTTAGATTTAACCAGACAATCAGTAGTTGATATTTATTTTCGAGCTCGTGTGACAATAGGAGTTATTGCCAATTACAGAGCAATAGCCGTTATACTCAGCGATAAATCGATGTTACTCGAAGGTGTTGGTGGACGAATGAGAGTTATTGATGCTCCAGTAGAAAACATGTAATTAGATCGTTCATAATATTAATAATGTCATATCATCACGTTAGTGTGAGTCTGACTCCTGGTCAGATTAAAAGGCTGCAATCAGCATCAAAAAATAATTGTGGAATAAAAATATCGCTAAAGCGAGAACAGATGACCGGTGCAAATAAACTATCGTTGACCGAGCGTCAGTTTAAAAACTTCAACGACGCTAAAAAATCAAATAAAGGCGTCAAACTTAATCTTTCTGCGGGCGCCATCAAAGATATTGCTAAAACGGGTGGTATATTTCCGCTTCTGCAGCAGCTATACCAGCATTAATAGCAGCTGCAGCCCCAGCTGTTGCAAAGGCAGCTGCGCTAGGTGCTGTTGGAACTGCTGCTGGAATGGCATTAAAGAAAGCAACCGGACAAGGAATCAAAAAAAAGGGAAGGGGTTTAAGATTACCAGGGACTCCACATTCATGGTACGGAAAGGGTCTAAGATTACCAGGGACAGTTTACTAATATCACCAATGTCCAATTTTTATTTACTTAATGCTGCTAAGCAATTAAAAATACAAAAATTCAGAGGTGTTTTTATGCGCGATCAATTACCAAAAAAACCAAACAATATTGAAACTGGTATAATTAATCTCGATAAAAACTCTGGACCAGGCACGCACTGGGTCGCATATGCAATTGATCCACGTGGAATTATTTATTTCGATTCGTATGGATTAGCACCACCAAAAGAATTTCTTCATTATGTTAGCAATAATACTGCTCCAATCTGGTATTCAACGCTACCGACACAAAAAATAACTGATCCTCCCATATGCGGTCGTGAAACCCTCGCTATGCTTGATGTTGTATCAAAATCAACAGCACCACCTCATAAAGTCGTACACGCGTTCACTACGCTACGTCATAACACTTAAACTGATATCAGTAAATATAATGGTAGATATTTATGGAAGATCCTCAGGTAAAACTCAGAAGTTCGATTTATCTAAATATGCAACTCTTGATCAGCTCAGAAATGAAATCGATAATTTATTAAATATCACGAGTGTGGATCAAAATGAAGTTGTCGTTTTTCAGGACAAACAAGGACGATTAAAAACGAGTAATATACAACTATCAGATGTTCTTGTACGAATTCCCAACGCGGTCGTTAATAATGTCGTTACTATCACTGATCAAGGTAAAATACAGGATTCCGGTAAGTCGGTTAACGATTATGTTAAGAAAACTGGTGATGTATTTACTGGCGATATTGATATGTCAAGAAAAAAAATTACGTATCTGGGAGATCCAATAACAGATTTCGACCCCACAACAAAAAAATATGTTGACGATCAAGAATACAGGTACGTGTTGGTTAGCGGCGGTATAATGCGAGCATTTCTCAACATGAACAATAATGGTATTAATAATCTCAGAACACCAGAAACGGAATTCGACGCTGCAAATAAAAAATATATTGACGATAGGGAAATTGCGATTAATGAAAGAATTCTTGTATTAAGAACTGAATATAATGCTCATGTACAAACATTTCTAAATTTTCGTAGAAATATAAACAGAAATATTAACGAATTTTTTGGAACTCCACCAACTGTTATTATTAATCTCGCTGACATTAACACGAAAATCAACGATATCATTAGTGGCATTCCTAATATTATTCAAAAAACTAATCTCGTTAAATTCCTCACAAGCAGATCATTAATATCGTGTACACAGTCGCATCAGGAAAAGCAACATGGACACCGGAAAATAACACCCTTAAACATACCGCAGAGGTCACTGGTGTATGTAGATTATCTATATTTTGTGCTGAAAAATTTACTATATTTACCACATTTACATGGCGTCATTCAACCGATAGTTTTTCTGGAACTGTGTCTATAGTGTTAAACAAAGATGCTGAAGAAACGTTTATGCTGGTAGCGGATAATAAAAAGTTAACCACAGCAGATTATTGGTGGTGTATTGAATTTGTAGCTGAAACTCCTCAATTAGTTACCTAGATAAATATAATGAATCAAGAGTCATTTATCGACGTTCAACGTCACAGATACGCTCAAGTATGTGAGTGTCAAACTAAACTAAAAAATATCATCGACGATTACACGATAAAGGTAAAAAAATATCGTCGTCGTATGGTTGTTATTGATATAATGGTATATTCGGTTTCTGCTGTTATTGCTGGAACTGGATTATTACTATCAACAATAACGATGACAGCGCCTGCAGTTGTAACAATTATAGTTTCAACGGCAACAACATGCGCAGGTATTTTCAGTATTATCGCTAAGAAAATATCTACGTGTACAAATAATAAACTAAACGAGTACGTGATGAAATTGCACACAGCAACAGCCGCATACACTAAATTATGCTCGTATATTTCAGCGTATCTCGGTGATGGTAAAATATCCGATGAGGAGTTCGTAACGATAATGAAAACCTACGATGAAGCGTTCATAATCGCTAGTGATAATAACGGAAAGATGGAGAATTAAATAATAACGATAATAATAATGTCAGAGTCGCAATTACTTCAGCAGATCGTGGCTAATACAACGCCGTCAAAAACTACTATGATATCATTAAGTTCAACCAATCCTGAATTTAGCGTTAATTTTCCGACTGCAATTCCAGCAAAGGAAATAGCATTAGCGCAATTACGAGTTTATTATAGTTGGCCTAATATTAGATCAAAACCGTTTGGTGGACAACAACCAAATAATTCACTGGTATTTGCGAATAAAAATAAACCAGATGGAACACCTGACTGGCAAGTTGTTGGAATTTCAACGGGCAGTTATCAAATAGAACAGATTAATGATGAATTTCAACGCAGAATTAAATCTATTACAGGGAAAGAATCTAAAATAGCGATCACTGTTCATGAACCAACACTATCAGCGGTTATTGAAATAAATTCTCCTGATTACCTCGTAGATATTTATCAAAGTTCGATCAGATCCGTGTTAGGATGGCCTGATGTTCCACCTGTTTATAATGGAGTTTCAGAACCAAAAATAGAAGAATTTAAAACGAGTGAAGAAAAATTCATTAAAGAACCAGAATATCGAAATAAAAAACCATGGGGATATATAAATTTTGGATCTGATCCAAACGACGATACATATTTTTCTACCGATTTTGATGGTAAAAGGATCCCCCAGATAACTGTATCAATATTTAGTATTATGCCTATACCATGGAGGAGGGGGGAGGAGGTGGGGGTTCAACATATTATTAATGAAGTAATTTTAAAAAGTTTTTTTAGACCCTTTTAAACCCGAATACGATAAAACGTTTAATGATTTAAGAAATTTACTTATTTCATTATCTCAACATTACAACGATGGTGTAAAAAAATCAAATAATCGAGTCAATAAAACATTTGAATGGGATGTTACTAGATTTATACATCGCTAGTCGAAGTATTATAAAATTTACAACTACCAAATTAGGTAGTATGTTCACACATCCAAAAAATAAGCAATTATCTCTTGATCATTATAAAATAACAGAAAAAGACTTACAAACATTTATTATACCAGATTTAAATAACGCTGAAATGAAGAAATCATTAAGTGATCTTATTGAAGAATATTATCCGGGAGTAATTGAATCGTGGAGAAAAATAGCCCCACCACAGGTTATACTAAAACACAATAACAACCCCTTTGGTGCCGGACGTCATATATCGCCAGGCATTGTAAACATAACAACAACAATTGCAGTCAATCTAGTATGTGATGTCATTGAAGGTAGCTATCAGGTAGATCTTTCTAAATCTAGCCAGGCCCAGCAAGGGTACATATTATTCAGTTTTAGCCCGTTGGTTCCTCCCGGTTCGTTAATTGTATCAGAGCCAATTAATCCCGTGTACCTGCGAGTTCATAATCCGTTATTATCAAGAATACACTTTAAACTCACAGACCAAAATAATAGAATTCTGGACACGAGAAATGAAGTGCTAAATATAAACCTGTATGTGAAATCATAATACGTTATTATAACAAAAAAAAATATCCGGATGTCTATAATATTATTCTTTTGTTTACATAAAATCCGTGCACAATCGAAATCTATTATCTAGAAGACTGTGGCTGCAATTGATTATTCCATATAACGGCTGTGCTGCGTAAAGTTATTTTAAGAACCGCTATATAACTAAATCAATATCCGCTGTTACGGCTTTAGACTCAGTGTTATAATATATATATTTTGGAAACTAGAAATATAAAATCTCATTTTAGACAGAAAAAAATGTGGTTTTTGTTAGAGAATATTGTAGTTTTTAGGAATGTAACAATATGACTGACAAATTGTTAAGCTAAGGTTATTGGTAAACACATACTAACTTTTTCAATATGTATTTATAACAAGGTCCGATAGCTCAGTTGATAGCGCGTAGAAACTCTCATCCGGAGGGTCATGGTTCGAAACCCAAGAAGGACAAATTGTCTGCGGGGGGCGATTTTAGGCGAAGATTTATAATTTATTGGGGGCTCCAGCCCCCCCCCCCCCGTCTTTGAGTACACCAATCCACTACGTCAACACGTGGTGGATTCACTTTTGTGAATCACCCATTGGTTGATCGTTATGGGTTGGTGTGCTGGCGTGAAGACGGCATTTCATCATCATCATCATCATCATATCATCATCATATCATCTCATCAAAAATATACAGCGGGGGGTGATATGAGGTCGTGGCCTTGTGACTTCACTAAAAGGGTACCCCACACAAGGGCCATTCCAAAAGACACAATCGCAAAACTAAAAATAAACCTAATGAGATTCCAGGTCACAAAGACCAATCAGCCTTTGAGTTCTTAGAGTTTCGGTTACGGATATCTAGGAATTCTTGTAAGGCAATAAACAGAATCTGATTGGTCACTAAAATAAAACCTACACGTGTATAAACAACCCTCTGAGTTCTTAGAGTTTCGGTTACGGATATTTAGGAATTCTTTCGGGGGTAAACTAATAACACGTATAGACAACCCTCTGAGCCTCTAAAGTTTCGGTTTCGGATATTTAGGGGTCTCTTGGGGGGAATGTCTAAACAAGGATTCGGAACCTCATTAGGTTTATCTGATACAACTATGGAATGGTAGACCGAATGTCACCCCGCGTTGTATATTTTTGTTTATCTTTATATTAAATATATAAATATATATATATAATGAACCAAGAAAACATTAATGATATTATTTCTGCTATTAAAAAACTAAAACATAACGGAATAAAAATATCTGATAATCTCGACCCTCAGAAAATTATGTGCGATTTTGAATTACTGCAACAAAGAAAATTTGATAATAAATATACATTACCTTCAAACTACAGATCTATAAAATTAATTTATCAAGCTATGCTTGAATCATTAGCTATAGTAAACGACAATCAGGTAAAGCTATTTGCACCTCTTGCACGTTCGATCGAAAATATTAAATCCGAACTGTCTCACGAGTACGAAAGAAAAAAGATCGTGGATAATCGTGTAATGCAATTAAGAAAGATTATGCTATCTGATTCTGTCAAAAATGATAATGACGCTGAGAGCAGCGACGATGAAGGTGGACCCCTGACAGAGTCACTGACTGTAATTATGGCTAAACAAAATCCCTGGGAAAATTGACAGAGTCGAACTATTTGTTTTTGTTAGGAATAGAGAGTTAGACATATTCAAATACTATCCACTGATCGTATTTTATTGAAAATGCAGATCTAGTAATATTATCTGCAACGCATTTTACTGAAGGTGGTATTATGTCAAAATATTTGGCAGCATAATTAATTGACTTGAACACAATTTCTTCACCATCTACATTTACAGATTTAACAGATCTTGCAAATCGTGCGCCGCCAGTGTTTCCGGATTTACAATTTTGACTCTGTGTAGTAATTCG
>JAECUM010032847.1:0-18558 GCA_016617855.1 Megalonaias nervosa | reverse complement strand
AACTACTGTTAGCTTATTTTGCAACGCTGCAATGTGTAAAACACTAGTGCCGTTTTTGTTTCTGGCTGAGAAGTCTAATCCTGCCTGTATCAGAGTCTCCATCACAAGGACACTGCCTCCTGCAGCAGCATAGTGCAGTGCGGTCCGTCCAGTGTTATCAGTCACTTTCAGTGTTTGAGGATACGTTGCGATAAAATATTTAACTACTGTTAGGTTATCACTCAAGGCTGCAGTGTGTAAAACATTACTACCGTCATTGTCTCTGGCTGAGAAGTCTAATCCTGCCTGTATCAGAGTCTCCATCACAAGAACACTGCCTCCTGCAGCAGCATAGTGCAGTGCGGTCCGTCCAGTGTTATCAGTCACTTTCAGTGTTTGAGGGTACGTTGCGATAAAATATTTAACTACCGTTAGGTTATTTCGCAACGCTGCAATGTGTAAAACATTACTACCGTTTTTGTTTCTGGCTGAAAAGTCTAATCCTGCCTGTATCAGAGTCTCCATCACAAGGACACTGCCTCCTGCAGCAGCATAGTGCAGTGCGGTCCGTCCAGTGTTATTAGTCACTTTCAGTGTTTGAGGGTACGTTGCGATAAAATATTTAACTACTGTTAGGTTATCACGCAAGGCTGCAGTGTGTAAAACATTACTACCGTCATTGTCTCTGGCTGAGAAGTCTAATCCTGCCTGTATCAGAGTCTCCATCACAAGAACACTGCCTCCTGCAGCAGCATAGTGCAGTGCGGTCCGTCCAGTGTTATCAGTCTCTTTCAGTGTTTGAGGGTACGTTGCGATAAAATATTTAACTACTGTTAGGTTATTTCGCAACGCTGCAATGTGTAAAACATTACTACCGTTTTTGTTTCTGGCTGAGAAGTCTAATCCTGCCTGTATCAGAGTCTCCATCACAAGAACACTGCCTCCTGCAGCAGCATAGTGCAGTGCGGTCCGTCCAGTGTTATCAGTCACTTTCAGTGTTTGAGGGTACGTTGCGATAAAATATTTAACTACTGTTAGGTTATTTCGCAACGCTGCAATGTGTAAAACATTACTACCGTCATTGTCTCTGGCTGAGAAGTCTAATCCTGCCTGTATCAGAGTCTCCATCACATGGACACTGCCTCCTGCAGCAGCATAGTGCAGTGCAGTCTGTCCAGTGTTATCAGTCTCTTTCAGTGTTTGAGGGTACGTTGCGATAAAATATTTAACTACTGTTAGCTTATTTTGCAACGCTGCAATGTGTAAAACACTAGTGCCGTTTTTGTTTCTGGCTGAGAAGTCTAATCCTGCCTGTATCAGAGTCTCCATCACAAGGACACTGCCTCCTAAAGCAGCATAGTGCAGTGCGGTCCGTCCAGTGTTATCAGTCACTTTCAGTGTTTGAGGATACGTTGCGATAAAATATTTAACTACTGTTAGGTTATCACTCAAGGCTGCAGTGTGTAAAACATTACTACCGTCATTGTCTCTGGCTGAGAAGTCTAATCCTGCCTGTATCAGAGTCTCCATCACATGGACACTGCCTCCTAAAGCAGCATAGTGCAGTGCAGTCTGTCCAGTGTTATCAGTCTCTTTCAGTGTTTGAGGGTACGTTGCGATAAAATATTTAACTACTGTTAGGTTATCACTCAAGGCTGCAGTGTGTAAAACATTACTACCGTCATTGTCTCTGGCTGAGAAGTCTAATCCTGCCTGTATCAGAGTCTCCATCACAAAGACACTGCCTCCTGCAGCAGCATAGTGCAGTGCGGTCCGTCCAGTGTTATCAGCCACTTTCAGTGTTTGAGGATACGTTGCGATAAAATATTTAACTACTGTTAGGTTATCACTCAAGGCTGCAGTGTGTAAAGCATTACTACCGTCATTGTCTCTGGCTGAGAAGTCTAATCCTGCCTGTATCAGAGTCTCCATCACAAGGACACTGCCTCCTGTAGCAGCATAGTGCAGTGCGGTCCGTCCAGTGTTGTCAGTCTCTTTCAGTGTTTGAGGGTACGTTGCGATAGAATATTTAACTACTGCTAGGTTATTTTTCAAGGCTGCAATATGTAAAACATTACTACCGTCATTGTCTCTGGCTGAGAAGTCTAATCCTGCCTGCATCAGAGTCTCCATCACATGGACACTGCCTCCTTCAGCAGCATAGTGCAGTGCGGTCCGTCCAGTGTTATCAGTCTCTTTCAGTGTTTGAGGGTACGTTGCGATAAAATATTTAACTACTGTTAGCTTATTTTGCAACGCTGCAATGTGTAAAACACTAGTACCGTTTTTGTTTCTGGCTGAGAAGTCTAATCCTGCCTGTATCAGAGTCTCCATCACAAGGACACTGCCTCCTGCAGCAGCATAGTGCAGTGCAGTCTGTCCAGTGTTATCAGTCTCTTTCAGTGTTTGAGGGTACGTTGCGATAAAATATTTAACTACTGTTAGGTTATTTTGCAACGCTGCAATGTGTAAAACACTAGTACCGTTTTTGTTTCTGGCTGAGAAGTCTAATCCTGCCTGTATCAGAGTCTCCATCACAAAGACACTGCCTCCTGCAGCAGCATAGTGCAGTGCGGTCCGTCCAGTGTTATCAGTCTCTTTCAGTGTTTGAGGGTACGTTGCAATAAAATATTTAACTACTGTGAGGTTATTTTTCAAGGCTGCAATGTGTAGAGCATTACTATCTTTTTTGCCTCTGGCTGAGAAGTCTAATCCTGCCTGTATAAGAGTCTCATTCACCTGGACACTCCCTCCAACAGCACCATAGTGCAGTGCGGTATATCCAATATTATTAGTCTCTTTCAGTGTTTGAGGGTACGTTGCAGTAAAATATTTAACCAATGTTATGTTATCATTGAAGGCTGCAATTTGTAGGACAGTATCACCGTCGTTGGTTCTGGATGTGAAGTCTAATCCTGCCTGTATCAGAGTCTCTATCACATGGACACTGCCTCCTAAAGCAGCATAGTGCAATGCTGTCCATCCAGTCTTATTAGTCTCTTGCAGTGTTTGAGGGTATGTTGCGATCAAATATTTGACTACTGTTAGGTTATCACTAAAGGCTGCAGAGTGTAGAACAGTAGTACCGTCATTGCTTCTCGCTGAGATGTCTAATCCTGCCTGTATCAGAGTCTCCATCACATGAACACTGCCTCTTTGAGAAGCATAGTGCAGCGCTGTCCATCCGGTCTCCTTTGTCTCCTCAAGTAATTGAGGATAGATTGGAATCAAATACTTTACTATTGTAAAGTTATCTTTCCCTGCTGCAATGTGTAGAACATTAAATTGATGAAAGGTTCTAGCTGTGACGTCTAGTCCTGCCTGTATTAGAGTCTCTATCACATCGACACTGCCTGTTAAAGCTGCACAATGCAATACTGTCCATCCGTTCTCGTCAGTCTCTTCCAGTAATTGAGGATAGGTTGTCACCAAATATTTAATCACTGACAGCTTATTATTTACTGCTGCAATGTGTAGAACATTACGACCATTATTGCTTCTGGCTGTAATGTTTATTCCTGCTTGTATCAGAATCTCCATCACATGAACACTGTCTCCTTCGGCAGCATGGTGCAATGCTGTCCATCCAGTCTCATCAGTCTCTTCGAGTAACTGAGGATAGGTAGCTACCAGATATTTCACAACTGCCAGATTATTATTCCCTGCTGCAATGTGTTGAACATTAAGGCCAGCATTGGTTCTGGCTCTGATATCTAATCCTGTCTGTATCATGGTCTTCATCATGGGTACACTGCCTCCTTTTACAGCAAAGTGCACTGCTGTCCATTCATTTCCTGTAGTTTGCTTTACTAGCTGAGAATGGTTTTCAATCAAATATTGAACCATCGTCAGCTTATCAGTTGCTGCTGCAATATGCAGTGCGTTAGCACCATTATCAGTTCTGACTGAGATGTCTAATCCTGCCTGTATCGATGCTTTGATCACATCAACACTACCTCCTACAGCACAACTGTGTACTGCTGTCCATCCATTCTTATCAGTCTGTTTTGTTAACTGAAAAATTGGTTTTATCAAATATTTAACAAGTCTTAAGTTAGCATTCTCTGCTGCAATATGTAGTAAGTTAGAACCATAGTTGGTTATGGCTTCTATGTCCAAACCAGGCTGTATCTGGACCTGCATTGTTCGGTCAATAATGTATTTTTGTTGTACATGTAGAAGTTGCATAATTTCTATATTTTCTGAAAGTGCTGCAAAATGGCCAGCAGTGTATCCTGCACTGCTTCTTCTGTTGACTAACTCAGGGTAGCTAGCCAAGAGATACTTCACCATATCTATCTTTCCATTAATACATGCAATATGGAAGAGATTAATATCGTAATGATATGATGGAGACTTGGGGAAAGACCTACAGTACTTTATACCATTTACTAGATCCTTTCTGCATTTAATACTGAGACCAGCGTTTATATCTCCTCCACGTCGTACGAGAAATTTTAGGACTGAAATATTTCCCCTTGATGCAGCAGCCAACATGGCAAAATCATCAATCCTTTTTTGACATTTCATTAAATAATTCATCATGGGCTCGTCATCTGCGAGACATGCATTGGTGCTTGCTAATGAGAGTTGTCTGGTGACAAGATTGTGGTCTTCTAAGTTACAATGGGAAATAATCTGGACCAATCTTTCTACAACAAGTGTGCTTCTTGCATTGATAAAATGGACCAGTAGACTCCACCCATCATGATCTATTTTGGATAAGAATTGAAGCACATCATTGGTACAAGTCATTTTAGTTGCAAAATAACTTAAAAAATTGAGGTTTTTCCAGACGAGTGCTTCCGAAATGTTTTTAAATGACTCTCGTTCACCACTCTCGAGCCCTTCTCTGAATCTTTCATATATAACTGAAAACTGGTCAATATCTATCCTTATCTTGAAATTGAGACTTTCGCCATCAAAATGGTTCCATTCATTTTTCACACAACACATTTTTGACAACTGTCTCAACGAACAAAGTCTTAGTGTTACATCCGGATAGTCTTTCCCAAAAGAAACAAATAACGCTACTTCGATACAGTCATGTTGAAAACTGAACTGCATCGTTTCTCTGTTGCATTCTATATATGTATCACAAAGCGAATCACCTATCTCTCTAATCTGAACAATATTTAACCTTTCCTTGATGCCACACAGTTCAGATATTGTTTTGATTTTATTATCTAGCTCCCAGATATTATTTTCTAAAGACAAGGATCCACCAGATAGCATGAGCAGTACAAGAAAAGCATATATTTTGGGACTCTTCTTTGATAAGGATTGGATCTCGTTGATAAGAAACGTATTGTTTGTAAAGATTTCTTTTACGTCAACTTTTAAATTTGTCATGGATCTCAACAGCTTGCAGTTATGAGGAAAACCAGTTAGGTTTTCCATTCCCACGATAGCTTCCACTGTAGATGTCCCATTTCTATTCATACAGTCAGGATCATATTTCATCAACATCTCCTTCCTTTCGTGTTTTGTTAAACAGAGTCCCTCGCTACTAATATCGACAACATCTGAATTAAACATCCAAGAAAAGGCATCGTTTGTTTGGGAAGCTGACTTGATATTCGGTGCAATTTGGGTAGTCATGCAAATGATTAGGAATATAGAACAGTAGCTGAAATTTGGGCGAATTAATTCTGAGATCTTTAACCATTGTTCAAGATCCGTTTCAGAGACTTCGCACTTTCCAAGGACATCGTCAAGAAGGATGACTAATGGTCGTGTCATATCAATTATTTCCTGCCAATCATTCGCATCATATATTATTACAGGCTGTCCCTCTTTATACGTGTCTGTGAGATCCGCTATAAGCGATAGACTTAAATATGTTTTTCCTTCTCCAGGTTTTCCTTGCACCACAATATGACTGTTTTTAGACAGTATCTCTTTGGCTTGGTGAAATGCGCTGGTTCTGACGTGGACATTGGCATTTTTGCTTCTATGTTTCACTATCCATCCCTTCATCATACCTGTTAAAAGTATTCAGATTCATGAAGTCAATTCTTGCTTGCACTATGACACTTATGGTTTATTTTTATATCGTTACGGACAATAATAATGAACGGACTGTAGGATAGTACCGTCAGATTGAATAATAATAATAATAATAATAATAATAATAATAATAATAATAATAATAATTGTTATTATTATTATTATTATTATTATTATTATTATTATTATTATTATTATTATTATTATTAGAAAAAGAAGAAGAAGAAGAATAAGAAGAAGAATAATCATTGTTATTGATTTCCATGTTGTATGTTGTTATTTTTTTATTTTTTTTTTGTCTTAAAGGAGAAAAGTACTGCAACAAAGGTAGCAAGAGAAAACAAGAATCCCACGAAGGAACTGAAGCTCTACTGTCCAAAAATAATTTATTTCAATAATTCAAGCTATTAGACCGCTTCTACTTTCTAACCTCTGAGTGTTGAAACATCTATAATACTCCTGCGTGATATAACTTTCAAAACATCACTGTGGCAGTTCAACTGCCAGTGAGATGATCGTCATTAATATTTACTACAAACTAAAGGCCATTAGAAGGATTTTTGTTGAAGATTAAATGTCGACTTTATTATCCATTTAGGAAAATCAGTGACAAAAGTTTAATATATTATCTGTGGGAGCCATATTGAATATCTGCAGGGCACAATTTTTATACAGGTCTGTTTCATATCATAAGAAAACTTTTGGCTAAAGCCGTATGTCGATTCTTTTATCGAAAACCCTGTGCTGACATAACTTTCTATTCAAAAAGAGCATCTATATGACGATTGTTAAGACGGCTGATGTGGTAGCCATTATTGATGACAGACCAGTACTATTTGCATACATAACCAAATAGATATTATGTGAAGTCTTCTGATGAGACCCCATATTAATATGACTTTCTATTCAGGTGTAGAAAGAACCCCAAAACAAAACAAGTTTTTCAAGATGGCTGCCATGGACAGCAAATTGCACCATTTACAATGCAAATCAACTAGATTATGAGATGAAATAGTGTTTCATAGCTTGTCCGCAAGTAGAGTAGGAGCAATACCGATAAAAAAACATGTGCTAACAGACGGACGACAATCAAAGGGCAGACATCAGATCATTCCATACAATCCTCTGATGAATGACCATTAGAACTAAAACACGTGAAATATATTTCTAAATGACTGAAGTTCATTTAATAGGTACACTTCGATATGTCTGTGTTTTATTACGTCCAGACCCTCTTGTTCCAGTATAAAAACAGGTTGCTTTATGCTGCATTGTTTAGTTTCAGAATATCCACATATTCCATTATGTCTGCAAAATGTGTTGTTCACTGTGAGTGCAAGATCCTTGCCAGAAATAGTGCTTCTAATAGATGGGCAACTTTTATTACAATAATACCGCAATTTCGAGAATTCTCCCAGATGTTTTCTAAATCAATCTGTACGTTCTTTTATGTCAGCAACTGCATGTGCAAATATTCACATTTCATAGTCTATGCTATATTCGCTTTATTTACAAAATTAGATTTTATATGATTATGTTCTGTTGTTTTCTGCTCGTATTATTTATGCTCACTGAAATATTCCCTAAATGTGTTTGGAACTATGTATAATTTTCTTTCCCATATATCAGAACATCCTATAATATCCAGTACTGGGGGCTTTAATGAATTTGCTAAATGGGTAAGAAAAAACAAGAAATTGGCATCGGCTGTTGAAAGAAATGACAAATCATTAAATTCGAATCTAAGACGCTCCTTTCTGTGTTGGGTTTGTCAGAGATGTGACGGATTTGTCAGAAACTCATCAGTCATACGTATCAATTGTGATTGCTCAAATATCGAAGATACATTATAAATCAATCAAATGCTCATTTAATAAAATTCATATATTGGCATAAAATTTACTAATATAAATACCGTCCATTGGGAAAATCTTTTAATTCAATTTTACGTCTGTCAAATTAACAATTTTTATCCTTTTATACAAATCTATTTTCCCTGAATATTGTTTTCCTGCGTCATTCAAGTATAAACGTATGAAAGACAGACAGACAGACAGAGAGACAGAGAGATTTGTAGGCTTCACATTAAAAACTGATAAGTGTTCACCCTGCTTAAAAAACTTCGAAGATTTCATGCTGTCGATAGCTACCAGCTTGCAGATCTGTATCAGTAAATTAGACTTTTTCAGAAGTCGTGAATAGCCTGATTAAAAGTATTCCAATCGAGTACCCCAAAACTGTCATTGACATTCGTTTAGAAAGTGTGAATACTATCCTTTGGGATATAAGAATTTTGTGGCATTTAATAGGATTTTCCTTCTTACTGCTTGAGGCAGTGCGAGAAATCTTATTGTCATTTGTGTTACCTTTAACGATTTTGCCAGTGGGGAACATTGTTTCAAATATAAAAAGATCGTATTATGTGTTTATTTATTTTGTTTTATAACAATAAATGTTTTAATACTCCCTTGCTAATAATAGTGACACATATAACGGCAGGTAAATATTAGTTGCACAGTTTTTTAAACTATAGCAGTAAGACTTCCATACATGTTTTAAAATTACTTTCAGTAGTTATCGAAAAACAAACTCGTGTATATGTACTTCTTTTTTTGTAAGAACGGCCAAATCTGATGGTGGATCGGTAGTTTTGTACAAAATCTATGCATGAATGACTTCTATCTAATTTGGTCATATTTTATCCAGTGCTTATTTAGAAGATGCCAAGTATATGTTTCCTTACTTCTAGAAGCAGTGGAAACATTTGATGGCGGCATAAATTCGACCCATTTGAAAGATCTTCGTGTAAAATGTTTTATGTATTTGCTCAATATCTCTTCAGTGATTAATGACAAGAAGGTCATTTAAACGGTTCTCTGTTTGTAGCAATGGCAGGTAACATTTGATTGGGAATCAAAATCGTCTTTAAGAACATGAGTCATCTATGCCAAGACGCTCTCGTTGGTCAGATTTGGTCACATTTTTCAAGTCCTATTGGTGAAATTGTTTATATTTTTATTTTAGAAAATGATGGTTGAATTCGATTAGACATATTGATCATTTTCAAAAATCAAAAACCAATTTATACAGGAATTTAGCCTGTAAAATTTAATCAGATTGGTGTAGAGGATTTTGAAAAGCTGAATGTAAAAAAGGTAATGGCCGACAGGCTACTGGCAACATGTTACGCATATGGACATTCCGTATGCTAAATTGGCCTGATGGCAGGTGAGCAGCAAATTGTTCAAGTAGCACAATAATTGTTCAGCATGAGGATCTTCTGCTGAGATCACTATAATATATAATAAGTTTCACAGCATCCCACTGAAAACTACAAGGGTAGCTGCATTCAGAAAAATATATTATGCTGCATTGAGCTGTTAAGTCCGAAGGGTGATAACTCAGATTCATTGTAACACCGTGCTTGTCAATATGCCCATCTTTGAATTAAATTTACGACTCACGATCATATTTTTATCTGCGTAAAGTAGAGAGGAATATGCATAAACTTGCGAACTTTTACCCTTGTATGAAACTGAGAACAGTAGCTCAATTATTTGTGCTCTGACTTACATTTATGATAGCACACACATTAGAAATTCCCGGAGCTCACCAAATTTCTATCGACTTGTTCTGTACAAGATATTTTAGAAACTTCACTTGCCCCTCCTATCGTTTCCCTAGTCCTAAACTTTCAAACACTTGACTAGGTTTGATGAGATGTGTGCATTGCAATCCAAAACACGAGCAAACTAAACTAATGTGCAACGTATTTGTCTTCAAGAGGCTTTTTGTTTGTTTTCCATTGTACAGTCCTCCAATAATTATACGACTTGCTCTGATATAGTAGCATTAGTACCGCCATCAGGAAGGTTGAAACTAAATCTACTGGAATTCAGACTTTCTATCTCAAGACTTGATCAATTGACACAATAATAGTACGCTCTGAGCCTATTTTTATAATTAACAAGTCACAGTTCTTCTCCTAGAGTTCATACAGAACTTCTACATAAAAATTTGTTTTTTTACAATGCCTTAGGATGAAAGCTGCGTTAAAACAGGCTCTCTGTTTTCAATTACCGACTACTGTTAAAATGGTATTTCCTACTACGTGCCAGAAACTCTACCTTTGGGTATTTCCATTCTATGGCGGCTAATGTTATACATGTATTCTGTAAGCAGGTCGTATAATGTCCAAAACTGTTATCAGACTTTACTGGTTAAATCCTGAATATCCCCGTTCCACTTACAATATATTAGTAGGTGTCTAACCCGTACCAGTTTGTGACATTGTTTGTAATAACTGCAAACCATCCTTAATTCAGAATCAATCATTTCAGGCTAAATGTGTCGTAAAATTTATCTTTCTCTGTCACTGGCAATGTCCAAGGGGTGTCTTGAGTAGCATTGAGTATGCATGCTTTCTGCGTTGAAACATAAGTGCTTCTGTGGCACTAAACAATTTGCTACACGAGCGTCCCTTTTATCTTAATGGAACACACATAGACGCTTAAAAAGACCACTGTACCTTTATAGGTGAAGCGTCGAAGAATATAATTAATAGTGATCAAACCCTAAAACACCGTAATTTATAAATAAGTTGACATCTAACACATAAAGAAAAATGTCAATGTATGTCTCTCTCTCTGTTTCTATTAATACTACAACATATCCACTGCCTTGTCAACAATCCGCGTCGTTGCTTTTATTTCGAAAATATATTATGGTAGCAAGGTCCCCCTGCGGGTCCGGGATTGTAAAATTGGCCCGACATGTCCTCACTACGTGTCGTAATAGGAGATTAAGTAGAGGCATCCTGTTTGCCGTGAGATGCGCCCCGTGTCGGGGTAGTAAAGGATACTGGTAGTTGAGCAGAGGTCTTACAATGCAATACAATGCTTTGGCCACTACTTCTTCTAGACGGATGGTCAGGATAGGCTAGGTCTCGACAAATCGGCTGGTCACGCCGAGCCCTAGCAAGTCTTTATTTACTCGCTCACTTTCTTTATCTTTCTCCTTGTATCTCTCTTGTTACAACCGTTACCCCTAGAGTCTATCCCTTTAGTATTCCCTTTCCCAACTCTTATAATGCTTCCTAGAAAGTGCTGGCTTAACGGGTTAATCGGGAGATAATTTTACCGAGGGGGTATAACATCTGTGTATCCCTGGCACTTAATAATTGTCCCCTTCTTCGGCTTCGATGTGGGCGGGGAGCACGGGTGCTGCATTTTAAACAAACCAACATGGATAATTAAAAAAATATCAAAACAAACGAACGAAAACTTTATCTGTCTCGGATGACGAACCATCTAATATGGAGTCATTTCCACGCTTCATGGTTATACAATCTAAAGATGCTGCAAACCCGCTTGCCGAACTCTCTCCGATTATGATTGAAAAGACAACTACAGGATCGGCACATCAAAACGTGTAAAAAGGTTAAAATCGGGCTGCCTTCGGTTGAGTGTGAGCGACGATATCAAATAGAAAATGTCCGCAAAATGAAAACTTTTACGATATTCTAGTGATCTCATTTGCTCACACAACACTCAATACATCCAAATGTGTGATTCGCTGTCGTGACTTGGCTGGAGTCAGTGACACAGATATCAATGAAGGGATGAAAAACGAAGGTGTCGCTGCGGTCCATAGAATACGTATTAAACGTAACAACAATCTGCAGGACATCAACACCACTGTACTCACCTTTAACAAACCAAAAGTATCCAGAGTGGTCAAATTTGGCTTTTTGCAAGTGAAGGTTGAGATATACATAAATAACCCACTTCGATGCTATAAGTGTCAGAAATATGGTCATCATGAAGACTGGTGCTCAAAGAGAAAAATATGTGGCCGATGCGGAGACCATTCAAATCAGGAAACAGTGTAGAGTAACTCCGCATTGTGTCAACTGTGTAAAGGAGCACCATGCCAGTTCCAAGAATTGTGATACCTGGAAACAGGAGAAGGAAATACAGAGGGTAAAGTACACTTCCAACATTACCCATCCAGAGGCCAGAAAACTTGTACAGGCAAAAACACCCCTTCCTAACCCAGCGTTTTCCATTGTAATTTTAAAGCAAACCCAAAACAACGAAGGACGCTCAAATTCAGACAGATCCACCCGATTCACCATCAAACTTTAATACCCCCTATTATCAAGCACAGAAAAACACGGCATCTACTCAAACAGCTTTCAATAAAAACCCCAAAACTGTGTCCCCTTGCTGGACTACATGGTGGGCGGGGAGCACGGGTGCTGAGTTTTAAACGAACCAAAATGGATAATTCCCAAAAATTCAACACAAACGAACGAAAACTGTATCTGTCTCGGATGACGAACCATGTAATGTGGAGTCATTTCCACGCTTCATGGTTATACTATCCTTCAAAATCGCTTCCATAACTCTCTCTGTTTGTAACTGAAAAGACAATTAAGGGATCTATCGGCACACCAAAAAGTGTAAAACCTCGGGCTGCCTTCTGGTTGAGTGTGAGCGACGAGTTTCAACAGACAATATCCGGAAAATGAAAGCTCACTTCGAAATTCCAATAACCTCATTCGCTCACACAACACTCCAAAGCCGTGATTCGCTGTCTGTCTTGACTTGGCTGGAGTCATGACACAGATATCATCGAAGAGATAAAAACGAAGGTGTCACTGTGGTCCGTAGAATACGTATTAAACGTAACAACAATTTGCAGGACACCATCACCATTGTATTCACCTTTAACAAACCAACAGTACCAAGAGTAGTCAAAGTTGGCTTTTTGTAAGTGAAGGTTAAGATATACATAAAGAACCCACTTCCATGCTATAAGTGTCACATATATAGCCATCAGGAAGACCGATGCTTAAAGAGAAAACTATATGGCCGATGCGGAGACCATTCTCATCAGAAATCTGAGTGCAGACCAACTCCGCATTGCGTCAGCTGTGGAAAGGAGCACCATGCCAATTCAAATGATTATGATATCTGGAAACAGGAGAAGGAAATACAGAGGGTAAAGTACACTTCTAACTTTCCCTATCCAGAGGCCAGAAAGCTTTTACAGGCTAAAACATCATTTCACTTCCTGGCCCAGTCTTCTCCACTGTAGTGAAAAACAATCCCAAAACAACGAGGGGTTCTCAAACTCAAACTGATCCACCCGATTCACCATCAAACTCTAATACACCCCATTACCAATCACAGAAAATCAAGGCATCTACTCAGATAACTTTCAATAATACCCCACCACCGAAACCACCAAAGAGTAAACATAAATGTCAAGGAAACAGGCATCAAAAGGGGTCAAATGACCCCATCAAACTCTATAATAGGTCTCAGACATTAAGAACATGGACGCAGAAGAAACAGTTCTGTGTTCTCAAGATGGCTTCAGACTTACCACCAAAAATTTATCCCCGTACTTCCTCCACAGAAATAAACACTCAGATGTACCCCGCGAAATGACTAACATAACTCCACAATCTCCACTTTAAACTTATAATGAAGACACCATCATACAATGGAACTGTCGAGGACTTAAAACCAACTACGATCATATTCTTCTGCTCTTAAATGGACATGATCCTTCAGTTCTATGCCTGCAGAAAACATTCTTGAAAGATACAGACAATATCACACTTAGAATCTACTCCCTTTTTAACACCTACTTTAAAATTGTTGACAGGGCCTCAGGAGGAGATTCTGCTATTTTGTACAATAGAGTCCCTCACATCGTCATCCCTTTAAACACAAATTTTCAAACAATTGCTGTAAGTGTCACTCTACACATAATGACTACCTTTTGTTCTATTTATATACCACCAAACACCAAACTAGTACCAAACCAATTAGACAATCTTGTTCAACAACTGCATGCGCCATTTTTTTTACTCGGGGATTTTAATGCCCATAACATTTTATGGCGATCACATCATATAAGTGACAGAGGCCACAAAGTCGAAGACTTTATTTTTAGACACGATTTGTGTCTATTTAACACCAAGTCTCCGACGTACTTACACCCAGGAACGGGTACATACACGTGTATCGATTTGACAATCTGTTCTCCTTCGCTGCTTTTGGACTATGATTGGAAAGTCGCTGAATACCTTCACAGCAGTGACCACTTTCCAATCTCCCTTAAAAATATTAACTCTACAATTGATGGCGCAATTCCACAATGGAAAATAAAGTAGGCCGACTGGGCCACGTTTGAAACACTCTGTAAAACTAGACCTGAATCAAGATACCCTATTTAACTTAATGACCCTGTTCAGCATTTTGCTACTATTTTAATCGAGATTGCAGAAAAATCCATTCCCAAGTCCTCGCCGAACTGTATAAGAACACAAAAACCTTGGGTCACTATAGAATTAAAGAGGCCATTAGACAACGCCGAGAAGCACTGAGAAAATTTAACAATCGTCCCACGCCCAAAAAGTAAAGTACCGGGCCAAGGCTCGCCGCACGAACAAAGAAAGCAAATGACCATCATGGAAGAAATATGATTCTTGTTTAAACTCTCGTTCTTCTATTAAGAAAGTTTGGGACCCTATCCACCCAATAAATGGAAAGAGAAAACACAAATTGTTTCCGACATCTAAAATTGAACAATAACAATTTTAGTTTAAAACGTGAAATAGCAAATATTCTTGCTGACAGTTTCTCTAAAATTCCTCATCACCTAATTCTTCAGACGGCTTCCAAAGATTGAAATATCAAAACGAAAAATCACGTTTAAAATTCACATCCAGTAACTCGGAAATTTATAACCAACTGTTATCACTATTGGAGCTTATGTAGGCTTTAAATAAAGCCCATTATACATCCGCTGGGCCTAACGAAATACGTTACCAGTTTCTGAAACAACATCCAGAATCATCATTAATATCTCTTTTGAAAATATTTAATGATTCATGGATTATTGGTAATGTACCTAACATTTGGAAAGAAGCAACATTAATACCAGTTCCCGAACCAGGTAAAGATAGCACTGATCCTACCAACTTTCGCCCCATTGTACTGAGGAGTTGTGTGTGCAAAACAATGGAACAAATGATCAATTCTCGGCTTGTATGGTGCTTGGAGACTAATAATTTAATATCTTCTTTTCAAAGTGACTTTCTTTATGACCGCATCACCAATGACCATCTGGTTAGACTGAAAGCATATATTCGCGACACTTTTATCAAGAAGGAACATTTAGTAACGGTTTACTTTGATTTAGAAATGGCCTATGACACGAAAAGGAAGTACCGGATTTTGAATGACCTGCATGATCTGGGCCTACAAGGCCGTCAGCCCTCTTTTATATCAAACTTTCAATCAAATGGGGTTCTACCCTCTCAGATATGCAAAATCAAGAGATGGATGTGCCCAAGGGCAATATTTTGTCTGTAACCCTTATCAACACCAAAATTAATAGAAGTACCAAGTGTCTAGCTCCTGGTTTGGATTGTTCTCTACACGTTTACAATCTCTAAATACCTTACCAATCAAAGCAAATGAATACAATTGAAAGACAACTACAACAAAATATAAACAAGATTCAAAATTTGGCCAATGCCAACGGTTTCAAATTTTCAAAGTCAACAACAGTATGCATGCATTTCTCTCAGTTACGAAGACACCATGACAAACATAAACTCACGCTGAACGGAACACCTATACCAGTTGTTGAGGAAACAAAATTGATAGGTGTTATCTGCGACAAAAGACTGACTTTGATTACACACATAAAGAACTTGAAAGCTAAATGCTTGAATTTCTAGATCTACATAAAGTAGTAGCGCACACTGACTGGGGTGATGATAGAAAGTCATCCTCAGTTTATATAGAACGTTTATTCGCTCCAAACTGGACTATGGCTGCGTTGTTTATGGTTCAGCTAGAAAGTCATACTTGAAGATGCTTGACCCAATTCATCATCAAGGAATAAGACTCGCTCTGGGAGCATTGAAGACATCCCCGTGTGAAAGCCTTCTCGCTGAAGAGAAATGCGTTCCGCACTGTACGCTCTCAAGATCGGATCAAACCCTCAGAACCCTGCTTTTTTGGCTGTTTTTCAAACCAAATACAAACTCTTACACGAAAATAATCCAAACGTCATGACTTCCTTTGGCATTGTCAGCAAGTCTTTATAAAACTTGATCTTTCAAAAATTCAGAAGACATCCATCTCCGAAACACCTCACTGGCTACTGAAGCAGCCAAAAGTACTTTTTACGCTACACCATGGAAAGAAACTTTGAGGCAAACTCTTCCATCTTCCAGAACTCTTATCATAAACTCCTCGCGGAATTTAAAAACTATACAAGAATTTATACTGATGGATCAAAGGATGAGGAAAAGGCTTCTACAGCCTTCGTTACTGCAAAATAACAACACAAGTTCGCATACCAAATGGTACATCGATATTTTCAGCCGAAATCAGAGCAATAGATCTTACTCTGCAACATATCGAAGGAAACATATTTTATAAAGCATCACCTTTTCCGACTCACTATCAGTACTTCAGTCACTACACAATACAAAACTGGAAAACCCATTGCTACGCAATATTTTCATCAAACATAAAGAATTGAGTACCTCCCACAATATAGTATACTGTTGGTTCCGTAGCCATATTGGTATTAAAGGTAATGAAAAAGCAGATCGTGCTGCTAAAATGGCCAGTCCCTGGAACCATCTGATTTTAAAATGAAGTATCCTGATTTTAAACCTAGTATCAAAGAGTCTTCACTTCAGAAGTGGCAGGCATGATGGAGTGATGCAGCGAATAACAAACGTTATGCAATCAAGCCAACCTTAAGAGAATGGACTCCTTCCTACGTAACCATCCGTAGGGAGGAGGTACTCGTTGCAAGAATTAGAATTGGTCATAGTTATATAACCCACTCCCACATGTTAAAAGGCGAAGACCCACCCGAGTACGTTTCTTGCAATGACCATTCACTGTTAAACACTTTACGATAGGGTGTTTCGACATCCAACCTACGAGCGATCAGTACTACATTGTGCATGACTTGAAGGAACGCTTTGATACAATAAACGTCTCTTTTGTATTTTAAAATGCCTGAAAGAAGTGAACATTTATTCTAAGGTGTAACTTACATGTTATCACCTTCAGCTTTGTGTGTAAAGTAGAATACCGTCCTTTACATTAAAAACCTTTTTCATCTAAATTTTCATTAGCGTGCGTCATTTACATTTCCCGTTCATCGGGAAGCTGTATGTATTACCCTTACCATCTTATCCTTTTGCTTTTAACTCTGATTTTCTTATCGCTGATCGATAAGAAACCTTTTCCCACTTTTAAACAGCCCTACATATAACCTTTTGTATGGCGCTAAATAGCCTAACAATGCTGATGCGCCGTAAAAATACAATCAATTAATTAATCGAGTAAGGGTTTTAGAGCTATCTGCATGTACGCAGTTTTCTCGCTTACTTTCAATTTTGTTTCACCTAATTTTGTACATAACAGAGAGTATGGTCACATATTTGATAAATTTTTGATAATACCCTTATAAATAAAATGCATCAACGATTCCAACACCTCCTTCCGAAATAGTTGTACAGCGCATAATAGATAATAGCATATAACAATAAAATAAAATATCGAAACAACTTAACTGCATATTTAAAACTCGAGATAATTCACAACACAGAAGAGCATAAGATATTTTGTATGAAAATGGTTCCCTATGATAGTATGGACATACGTTAAAAATCAGCGGATGCTGTATATAAATTTTATAGTAATTTTAGCTGTATCTAATACAAATTTGGCGTTCACTTTATGCCTATTGACACTGATGTCAACATATCGTTAATAATAGTGATATATGTTTCATGCATAAATGAATGTGGATATCGCATGATTCTGTATAATTTGTTTGCTAACAAGAATTAATTAAACCACTTATAAAAACTTAGAATTTTTAGATGTATAAATGTCTGATCTAATATTAAAATGTTGACATTTACTGTACACATATTTATAAAATCCAAACTTCAGAACAAATAAAATCAATTAGATTGGCAAATAGTGGTGTAAAAGTAAACGTTTTATAGCTCTTCTACCAATCTGGGTTAATTCCCAGAGTTTTCGCCTTTTTGTTAAGTATCTGTGTGATCTAACATGCTAACGCTTTCAATGTTTGATTGTCACTCTAAATTGGAAACACGCTCGCGGAAGAAAGTGTTTCTTTATTAACTGAGAAAACGTCGAACACGGGTTGAGTTTGCAAAGGCAATACATGTAAAATATGACGATTTTTCGCTTCCAGCTGGTACGCTCGCATTATTCTTTGAAAGGCGGTCTAATATGAAACAATATCTAAACTTTCCATGATGACCTTTGACAGACTAAGGGCTCATTCGTAGTATCGAATTCACACAACCTGTAATGAACAAAAACGTCATTGCCTGCAAGTAGAAAGATAAATCCATATTATTACATCTATATCTACCATGAATCGTCTCAAGCCATTCGCGTGTGAAAAGCAAATTTAGTTGTAGTATTATGACTCGCAGATGAGCCACAACAACTTGAGAAACCTTCCCCAAGATGAACT
>JAECUM010032846.1:0-12879 GCA_016617855.1 Megalonaias nervosa | reverse complement strand
TCAAGTGCACAAATCAGTAAATTTATTAAATTCCGCGAATATCTAAATATAACATCCATTGTTATATTGCAAAGGAATTAATTGCAATAATTGTTTGAGGTAAACAAAATCATTGATGATACGAGCAAAACAGTTGTCACACTCACATATGCTGCAAATTGGAAAATAAATAATAGTATTGCTAATACAAGTATTCTTCCTGTAAAATATATAAAAACGATCCAAATTCATAAAAAAACAATTCGAACTTCTTCTCCAATACATTTATAAAAATTTCCAGCATGAAGTTGAAAGTAAACTACACTGACCTGTCAAAGGTTCCTAGCTCTCTCCAAGACCACCACAACACAGGACCTTTTAAAACTGGGTTTTACGGTTGAATTGCCCGGATGGATTGTACAAACACTTGACATATCTAATTACTACCTACAACGCATAGCCAAATGGAGCATCTCTTGCATTTTTTGAATGCTTTTAAAGAAGTCAGTACGATGACCTTTACTGTTTATTAGTGTATGATGGGGGTTCGGTGGAATGTGTTTGCGCAGGCCGTTAGCTAACTCTCTTTGGTTAATCGCCGGTGACAACATGAGCTGTAAACGTACGTAATAACTTTGTTTGTCCATTGATACTGGCTTTGTCGTTAGACTGCATTAGCATAATGGCTTTAAGTCCATTGGTACTGTTGCATATTAGTTAATTTCATATTTACAATCGGGAGAGGTTTAGCTTTTGGATAAAAATAAATCTACTTCGAGATAGACATCTAATACGTTCGTAGTTGTAATTCCCTTTACAACATACCTCTATCCTTTTCGAGAAGAGTTGCTGTAGGGAAAGAGGTTGAAAGCTTTAAAATTGTAAATGTAATGACTATTTGTCTCAGTGTGTTAATTATGATAATAATGCAAGGATATTTAATAAAATTAAAAACATATAGGTGCAGTATCCTTTGTAGTTTAGATATGTCTTTCATCAAGAAAGAACCTCAGAGACATGGGCTTGATGTTAAAAGTTGTATACAAACAGTGTTCCTTAAACTATCATTGAGACACTAGGCGCTCTCGCTTTACAACAAATGGATGTCTTCACGTGTGTGCAAACTGCATTCATGCAATAAAGCTGGCTGTTTATATGAGGTATAAACACTAAATAATTTACTGAACAGTTTGTTCAGTCACGCTTTCCTCCTATTATAGCAATACTAAATTCAACAAACAATTAGTCCTGTTCTTTAAGGTAGTAACGTGGAGTATAAAACACAAGGATAATGTGCATTAAAAACAGTGTCTATTCCGTATGCGAATTATGCCTGCTTCAAAGAGAATGAAAATTATACGAAATAAATGAAAAAACGAATTCAGAATAATAAAATAGACTGTATAAGGAACTTAACTTGTAATAAAAAAGACTGTGTGAGCCAATATATAGGTTATCCATATCAAGCGGTAGTGTCCAGTTACGGCAAACAAAGTAGATTCAGTACCCCAAGGGAGATTTCAAAAATTGATTTATCTAACTCGGCTATCATGGACAAATGTCTCAACTGTTAATCATTTTAATATATCTTTCAGAAACAAATTTTAAATAAGTGATGAAAATTCGTGTGAAATATTTGGGGATGAAATAGGGAATCACCTGCAATAGAATGCAAATTAGGTTCTTACGTTTAGAAACAGTGGTCCGAACTCCAAGAGCAAGTAAATTTTAATAGTCTATTTCATTCTCCAAAAAGGAAGTCAAATGATGTAACCAGTCGTGATTGCGTTATCAGGTAGTTAGTATCTATAACGGAACAAAGTTTTAATATTTCCGCCCGCATGCACGAGATAGACAGTCTCTCTCCCGTTATCTCTCTCTCTCTCTCTCTCTCTCTCTCTCTCTCTCTCTCTCTCTCTCTCTCTCTCTCTCTCTCTCTCTCTCTCTCTCTCTCTCTCTCTCTCTCATAATTACTCAGACACAGATACAAGTACATGCACACTAATCTTTCTTATAACAGTTTAAATACCATCTCTCACAATGGTTTTCTTGCAATAAATTGTTGCATATGTAATGAATTATTTACTTGCTTTTACGGGTTGATTTGTATTGATTTCAAGGAAAGATCCAATTAATTAGTTATAAAGACAGATCTTTGTCACCGATGTTGAGAGATATATCTGCCTAGAGCATAATGCTAACATACACCGAACTGAAATCATTATTCAGATAGTCGAGAAAAATGGTCAAAAGAAAGAAACGTTTTGACTCCTAGTTTGAATGAAATTGTGAACAATATGAAAAAGATGTCAAAACAAAGAGACATAATCCGATCCTCTTCCCCTGTTCAAAAGTTTAAATAGAAATAAAACTAGAACTATTTTGGATAGAAAACAAAAGATGTTACCAATTTAAATAAATAACATAGCAATAGTATGAACTCAATATTGAGTACTGATATATGGCTCACAGTAAATATTGTTTCTAATTCTTTACCACTGAGCTCTTTTTCCTCTAGGGAGTGAGTTATAGGCTTTGAATTTACTCTATGAAAATATAATATCAAAGCTTTTTAAAAAGTTATATATTGCCACGAAAGTTTGAATTAGATAGTACCAAATGTACGTGTACATCTTAACTTTCGGACTCCTGGTTTTGGATGCAATTTCTCCAAGAAAAGTATCCCCCTGCGGGTCCGGGGTTGTAGAATTGGCCCGCCGTGCCTCGCTACGTGTCGTAATAGGCGACTAAGTAGAGGCAACCTCTTTGCCGTGGGTTGCGACCCGTGTCGGAGGAGGAAAGGATCCTGGTAGTTGAGCAGAGGCTTTCCGATGCAATACACTACTTTGGCCTCTACTTCTTCTAGACGGGTGATCGGGATGGGCCCGGTCTCGACAAATCGGCTGGTCACGTCAAGCCCTAGGAGGGCTTAATTTATTCGCTCGATTTTTCTATCCTTCTGCATGTATCTCTCTTGATACCACCGTTGCCCCTACTGTCTACCCCTTTATTTTCCTTTCTACTTCTCTCATAAGACTTCCTAGAAGGCGGTGGCTTAACGGGTCAATCGGGAGGTAATTTTACCTACTGAGTATACCACCTGTGTATCCCTGGCACTTGGAAAGTGTCCCCTTGTTGGACTCCGTGGCGGGTGGGGAGCACGGGTGACGAAATAACAAACAAAAAATGGAAAATCAAAAGAAAAGTCAACTGAAGAGAACAAAAACTATTTCTGACTCTGATGATGAACCATGTGGAGTGGAATCTTTTCCTCGCTTCATGGTCATCCAGTCCAAAGATGAAGATAAACCACTTGCCGCACTATCTCCATTTATAGTTGAAAAGACGATACTTGGACTAGTCGGAAAACCCAAAAGTGTTAAAAAACTGAAATCAGGTGGTCTGCTTGTAGAGTGCGAACGTAAGGTACATGCTGAGAATATCCAGAAAATTAAGACCTTTCATGAGATACCAGTAAGTTGTTTTGCACACACATCACTCAATACATCAAAAGGCGTCATTAGTTGCCGTGATTTGGCTCGAGTCAGCGACAATGAAATCATCGAAGGGATGAAAAATGAAGGTGTCACTGCAGTCCGTAGAATTCGTATCAAACGTAACAACAATCTGCAGGACACCAACACCATTATACTCACATTCAACAAACCAACAGTACCTAAAGTTGTCAAAGTTGGTTTTTTACAGGTCAAAGTTGAGATATATATACCAAACCCGCTTCGGTGCTTCAAATGTCAAAAATACGGCCATCACGAAGACCGATGCTCGAAAAGCCAAATATGCGGCCGATGCGGAGACCCATCTCATCGGGAATCCGAGTGCAGAGCTACTCCACATTGTATCAACTGTGGAAAGGAGCATCATGCTAATCCAAAGGATTGTGACACCTGGAAACAGGAGAAGGAAATACAGAGGGTTAAGTACACTTCCAGCATTCCCTTTCCAGAGGCCAGAAAGCTTGTACAAGCTAGAACTTCCCTCCCCGGTCCGGCCTTCTCAACTGTAGTGAAAAACAATCCGAAAGCAACGAAGGACGCTCAAACCCAAACAAGCCCACCTGAATCCACTTCTAGCTCCAATATCCCACACTATCAACCTCTAAAAAACTCAATATCGACTCAAACAACTTTCAACAACACTCCACAGCCAAAATCACCAAAAATAAAAAAGTCGCAAACAAATAGGCAGCAAAAGATGTCTGATGACCCCATAAAACTGCACAACAGGTTTGGAGACTTTGAGGACATGGACGCAGAAGAAACTGCTCCATGTTCTCAAAGTAGCTCCAGACCTAACAAAAAAATCACCCCCGTACTTCCTCCATAGAAATAACCATATAGATTCTCTCCGCGAAAAGTCTAACCTAGCCCCAAAATCTCCACTCTAAACTTATAATGAAGAACACGATCATACAATGGAATTGTCGAGGACTTAAAAGCAATTACAATGACATTCTTCTGCTTTTAAACGAACATGATCCTGCAGTACTATGTCTGCAGGAAACATTTTTAAAAGACAGACAACACCACTCTTAAAAACTACTCCTCTTATAACAACTACTCTAAAACTGGTGACAGGGCCTCAGGAGGAGTTTCCGTTATTGTAAACAACAGGGCTACTCATAGCGCTATTCCCTTGAACACAGATTTACAAGCAATTGCTGTAAGAGTCACACTTCATCGAGTGATTACCTTTTGTTCTATTTATATACCACCAAACACCAACTTAGTACCAAATGATTTAGACAACCTTGTTAAACAACTGCCCACTCCATTTGTTCTACTTGGGGATTTTAATGCCCATAACATTTTATGGGGATCAAACTACATAAGCGACAGGGGAAAAATGGTTGAAGATTTAATTACTAGACACGACTTGTGTCTATATAACACCAAATCACCGACATATTTACACCCGGGAACGGGTACATATACGTGTATCGATTTGACAATTTGTTCTCCTTCGCTGCTATTGGATTATGATTGGAAGGTCGCTGATGACCTTCACAGCAGTGATCACTTTCCAATCTCCCTTGAAAATATTAACTCTACAATTGATGACGCAGTTCCACAATGGAATTTAAAGAAGGCCGACTGGGCCAAATTTGAAACACTTTGTACAGCTAGGCTTAACAGGAATACCGTCCTAAACGATATTGATCCTATTCGACAATTTACTTCCGTCTTAATTGAGATTGCAGAGGAATCCATTCCTAAGTCCTCACCGAACTGTAAAAGAACCCAAAAACCGTGGTTCACCAAAGAGTGTAAAGATGCCATTAGACAACGCCGAGAAGCACTGAAAATATTTAACAATCGTCCACCGCCCAAAAATTTAACTAAGTACCGAATTGTTCGGGCCAAAGCTCGCCGCACGATTAAAGAAAGTAAAAGAGCATCATGGAAAAAATATGTTTCAACTTTAAATTCTAGTTCCCCTTTAAAGAAAGTTTGGGACACGATCCGAAAAATCAATGGAACAGGAAAACACAATTCTTTCCGACATCTGAAACTAAATAACACCAATTTCAATACCAAACTTGAAATAGCTAATATACTTGCTAATAGTTTCTCTAAAAATTCATCATCGTCTAATTATTCAGAAGCATTCCGTAAATTAAAAGTTCAAAAAGAAAAGACACGGTTGAAATTCGCATCCAACAACTCGGAAAGTTATAATCAACCGTTCTCATTGTTGGAGCTCATGGAATCTTTGAATAAGGAACATGATACATCCGCTGGGCCTGACGATATACATTACCAGTTTTTGAAACACCTTTCAGAACCATCCTTAACAATTCTTCTGGAAATCTTCAATAATGTATGGATTACTGGTAATGTACCAAAAATTTGGAAAGAAGCAACAGTAATACCAATTCCCAAACCAGGCAAAGATAGCGCAAATCCTACCAACTATAGACCTATATCATTAACTAGCTGCGTATCCAAAACAATGGAGCGATTGATCAATTCTCGGCTTGTATAGTATTTGGAAACCAACAATTTAATATCTCCTTTCCAAAGTGGCTTTCGGTGTGGCCGTAGCACCAATGATCATCTGGTTAGACTGGAAACCTTTATCCGCGACGCTTTTATCAAGAAAGAACATTTAGTAGCGGTTTTCTTTGACTTGGAAAAGGCCTATGATACAACATGGAAGTACGGGATACTAAATGACCTGCAAGATCTGGGTCTAAAAGGCCGTCTGCCCTCTTTCATATCAAACTTTCTTTCAGACAGAGAATTCAAGGTACGAGTGGGCTCCACCCTATCTGATATGCAGGAGCAAGAGATGGGTGTGCCCCAGGGCAGTATTTTATCGGTGACGCTTTTCAACATAAAAATTAATAGCATCACCAAGTGTCTGACTCTTCGTGTGGACTGCTCCCTATATGTTTACGACTTTTTAATTTGTTACCGATCCAAGCACATGCATACAATTGAAAGACAACTACAGGAAAATATCAAGAAGATTCAAAATTGGGCCAATACTAACGGATTCAAATTCTCGAAATCAAAAACTGTATGTATGCATTTCTGTGAGTTACGAAGACATCACGATGGACCTAAACTCACGCTGGACGGAACACCTATTCCAGTTGTTGAGGAAGCAAAATTTTTAGGCATTGTCTTCGACAGAAGACTGACTTTTATTCCACACCTGAAGAATTTGAAAGCTAAATGCTTGAAATCTCTAGATTTACTTAAAGTAGTAGCGCACACTGACTGGGGTGCTGATAGGAAAGTCATACTCTGTTTATACAGAACATTTATTCGCTCGAAACTAGACTACGGTTGCGTTGTCTATGGTTCAGCCAGGAAGTCCTATTTGAAGATGCTAGACCCAATTCATCATCAGGGAATAAGACTTGCCTTGGGAGCATTTAAGACATCCCCGTGTGAAAGCCTACTCGTTGAAGCGAACGAACCCCCTTTATCACAACGTAGAGAAATACTTTCCGCACTGTATGCTCTCAAATTAAGCTCAAACCCTCTGAACCCTGCTTTTTCGGCTGTTTTTGAACCCAAATATAAAACCTTAAATGACAATAAACCAAACGTCACACCTACCTTTGGCACTAGAATATTACCATGCCTTGACAGTACCAAAATTGAACTTTCAAAACTTCTGAAAACGACCGTCTCCGAAATACCTCCCTGGCTACTTCAACAACCAAAGGTACTTTTCACGTTACACGATGGAAAAAAATCGGAGACAAACCCTTCCATCTTCCACAACTGTTTCCATGAACTAATCACCCAATTTGAAAATTATACAAGAATATATACTGATGGATCAAAAGATCAGGAAAAGACTGCTGCAGCCTTCGTTAGTGGAAAACACACAAAAAAAGTTCGCTTCCCAAATGGTACATCAATTTTTTCAGCTGAAATCAGAGCAATAGACCTTGCATTGCAATATATTGAAAGCAAGCGTATTTTAAATAGCATCATCTTCTCCGATTCACTATCAGTACTTCAGTCACTACATAATAGAAAACTGGAGAATCCATTGTTAGCTAATGTTCTCCTTAAACATACTGAGCTGAGTACCTCCCACAATATAGTAAACTGTTGGTTACCCAGCCATATTGGAATTAAAGGTAATGACAAAGCAGACCGCGCTGCTAAAATGGCCCTATCACTAGAACCATCTGATTTTAAAACACCGTATACTGATTTTAAACGTAGTATCAAAGACTGTTTACGTCAGAAATGGCGGGCATCATGGAATGATGCCGTGAATAACAAACTTCATGCCATCAAGCCAACCCTAGGAGAATGGACTCCTTCCTACAGAGCCGTCCGTAGGGAGGAGGTAGTCATTGCAAGAATTCGAATTGGTCATACTTATTTAACCCACTCCTATATACTAAAAGGAGAAGACCAACCAGAGTGCGTAGCTTCCAATGAACCATTCACCGTTAAGCACTTTATGTTGGAGTGTTTCGACCTCCAACCTACCCGTAATCATTATTACAATGTGCATGACATTAGGGAGCTCTTTGATACAGTTAGCGTTTCTGATATTATAGACTTCCTGAAGGAAGTAAATATTTATCATAAGTTATAGCTTTTATGCTATCACCTTGAACAGTTTTATGTGCTATATATACCGTCGGTAGATTTGAATTACCTTTCATATGTTTTCGTTGTCATACATCATTTGCACTCCCCGTTGATCGGGAAACTTTATTTATTTATAACCGTTACCATTTTATCTTTTTACCTTCAACTGTTTGGTTTCGTACCGCTGGTCGATACGAAACCTTTTACAACTTTTAAATGATGAAAGATATAACCATTTGTATGGCGCTAAATAGCCTCATAGTGCTGGTGCGCCGTAAAAATTCAACTAACCAACCAACCAAGAAAAGTAACAAAACCAGACCATAGAGATTATAAGTACTAAAGTCACCAATCAATTATTTTGCATAACAATTATCTGTAATATACCTAATATCGGCTTTTTGGAAACGCTCTGTATCTCTCACGGTTATTACAGTCTAGCCAGAGTGTGCAGTAGTTATCACACCTATATGTTAAAGGTTAGTTCAAGGATCAAAAGGAAGTCCACTGGGTGAACGGGGCGTGTTCTTATCCACACGTTGACATACAGCAAGAAGGATATTCTGGCCTAAGTTAATTGTATCGGTTCACAGCGATATCCAATCGAAATTGAGATAGAAGGTGTGATTACAATTCAGACCCGATTGGTACATTCCGAACTCGTAAGAGAAAATTTAGTATTCGCCTGGAAGGATTGCAGATCAATAGGACTTACTCCAGAACGAAGCAATTTAATAGTCGTTATCTGATGATAGGTTGTGTGTAGTGTGAGATGAGATGGCTAAGGTGAACGATGTTACCCTCCTTGTACCGTCCATGTGTTTTCACAGGAAGCTTCTTGCGGAACATAGAACTTCAGGTTCCATGGGTTCCCAAGTCCTCAAGAGTTGGAGACGAAATTGAATCTGTGGCCGAGACAGTCGAAGTCGACAAGAGTAGTCGTGGGAGTGGAGGAGGAGGAGAAGGAGTCTGGAGAGAAAGTGGAGGAGGAGGACAAGGTGTCTAGAGAAAGTCGATCAGGAGGAGGATAATCAATCTGGAGAAAGGCGGGAGAGGAAGGGGAGAAGGAATTGGCAGAAATAAGAGAGAGAGAGAAGGAATACATCAGATGCGTAGAAATAAAAGTACAGGAAGAAATCAATCTTACACTGCTACTAAAGTGATGCAATATGCTTATTAAAGGGTCGAGCGGAAGGAGTGTATTTGGAAATATGAGTAGTTTGATTATTGAATTGTTTTTAAATTGTTATTCATTGCACTTCAAACTTTTCTTCGATATGTAACCATCTAACCATCGTCATTGCTGACTGGGGGCTCGGATCTTTACATCTATCTTTCGTTAAATTTAACTTGCAACAAAACAGAGCCTCTGTGGGACTTCTGAAAGAGTTTGAATAAAATATTGGGAGCACCCCACCCCAACCGTCTACACTTCCTCACAACATTCTCTTGTCAAATTACCTTCATTAGCAAAATTAACAAACGTTAGCTACTTAAACACTGTTTACATTATCTAAAGTACAACTTAAAATAAACACAAAGGTTAAGCACACAGTTAAATATACACACCAATAGGTTTGAACTATGCTAAATTGTTGTGCAGTGTAGACAATTATCTACTTTAACTTAATGTACATAAACAGTATTTATTTCTACATTTCAATTAAAATCTTGTCTAAACGGAAGTAGACTGCAGCTTCATCGATTGCATCCTACTTTCAACAATCACACGTGAGTTAGGACTGCAAGAAAATATGGAGACAGTTAAATGATCGCAAAGAATATGTAGGATATGAACATTATTGAACATATTCAAATGATTTCCAGGCCTTTGAAAGTAGGTTCATGCTAACTGTTTAACGTTTTTAAGTCTTTGTGTTGATGTCAGAAAGTAACTTATACCATCCACCGTTTCCACATATTACAGGTAGATTGAATTCAGAACATATAACAAACGTATCATTTTGGGTTTTAAACGATAAGAGTCTAAAATCCTAGCTACAAAGGCTACTCCTTCACTAATAAGCTCCAGGGAGTCAGTAATAGGCTTACAATCTACTCTCTGCAAAGATAATGTCAAAGGATTTCACTACGTTATATCTTGCCACATAACACTTACTTGCATTCCTTGCTAAGATAGTACCAAAATTACGTGTACGTGTTGGGAGAAGGGGGGGGGGTTCAGAAACGTAGTAGCTAATACGTGATAATGTTCGGTTATATCATTTTTATTCTCACTTTCGGTCTCCTGGATTGGATGCAGATTCTCCTACTTAAGTACAAATCCCTAACCATAGAGATAATAAGCAATAATGTCACCGTTTTATTAGATTTCATACGATGTATCAGTAACATACCTAATCTCGGCCATTTCAATGCTGTATATCTCTCACAAATCATATATTCTGTGTCAGAAAGCGTAGTACTAATATGAAACACGTTAATGAATACGGGTCAGTCGCTTTTTCGTAACCTAACCCTACTTAAGATTTGTTAAGGAAACGTTGAAGTAAACTATACACAAAAGGTATTTATTAGCATTGCTCTTACATAAACCTCATCTGAATCTCTCTCTCTTTCTCATAATTACCCAGACACAGATACAAGTACGTGCACACTGGGTTTGCTTGCAACAATTTAAATACCACATCTGCCTAAGATTGTCTTGGCAATTAGAATGTATATATACAACTAATTATTTGATGGCTTTGCATGGGTGAATTTTACTGAAGTTAAGGAATTCTCCATTTGGTTTTATATAACTGCAGAACTGTGCCATTAATGATGGGATAGGTTTCCCCTCCTACCTTTCTTCTGCATTTATCCAATTCTAACATGAATCGAATTGGCATCATTATTTAGACTGACAAATCAAATGGTCAAAAGAAAGAAAAAATATATCGATTCAAACGTTTGGATGAAATTGTGAACATTGTGAGAAAGGTGTCAATACCAAACATTTGACGGCTTTGTACATAATAATGCCAAGTTTAGATGAACAATCAAAGATCTATCAAATCATCTCTCATTTTCTTTCTCCATCCCTCCCTCTTTACTCATCTCTCTCTCCATAACGCGTGCACATGCTATTACAGGAGAAAGAAGTACGATGGGAGCCAGTAGATAATATATGCATTTTCCATTTTGCTCTCCAAATGTTATTGCACTGGAAACGACTACATTTATCAAAGTCGATAATTCTCTAAAGTGCTACCTATGTCAAATCTGAATTACCCGGCTCTAACAACATATTACAAGCAAACTTGTGTCCATGAGTTCAACTAAACCTTTCGATACATTTTGCAAACATGTTACTTGGACATGAGATAAGGACATTTCTTCTCCCCTTGTAAATACCTTGTCCACCTGACCTTTGTCGTGTTTTTATTTAGAGACCTAACCTTGTTTACAACTTAGAATGTGATGGTAATGAGGTTGAATATTTCTTTATTTAAGGTAATCATTGAAACTACACGGTGCTTCTTGACTTTAAAACTAAATCACCATTTCTGAATTCTTACAATTTATTCAGTGACATTCAGGATTATATCATATTTAGATATTATGACCATTTTCGAATTAGCACTTTTAGGGATACTGACACGTCGGCACATTCATTGAAGATACTCTATACCTTTCGATTTGTGATCATCTGGAAGATAATTCATAACTGTAACTCCAAAGGTACAGCTGTAAAATGCCACGACAACAATATAGCTTGAAATAGTGGTCGAATGCTAAGTCATAAGAGACTAGATATTACATTCGTATCTTATATAATTAGAAACTCGTGTTTTCAGAATTTAGAAAATACGTAGTGTATTCCTAAACACTTTATCACTCAAAGTGGTTTCCTGAGGAGACTACTTTCTCTTTTACCACACAGTCTCTTTTTCATAACTGTTATTCAAAATACGATCATCTTCAAGACCTGTGTCCTAGGCCAAATGTTTGTCTAATATACAAAAGGTTTCGTTGATTGGGAAATTTTAATTTTTTAATATCAAAGCTATGAATATTGAAAATATTACTGCTTGATAAACTGATACACTCATGGAAATATAAGATTAAATAGCGTGATAAACACACTTTCTGTACATCTTATTTTACAAATTATTTCTGGATATTAACCAGCGTCTTCCTGCGTCTATTTTGGCCATCCTTCACCTTTATGTTTTTTACGAAAAAAATGTCATTTCGGCAGAGTTAGCAAAACTGTAACTTTATGGATGGCGCTTGTATTTGCATTTCTTGTGATCTATTACTTTTATTGACAAGTTCTTCCAGTTCAAAGTCGAAAAAATCAAGCATGTGACCATTTGCATTCGTCATAAATCCGTTGGTACTTCTAGAATCCTATAATCGTTAGGTTCTAAGTTTGTTTAAATATTCTAGTTCTATGCTATGTTGCAATCACCTATCAAGTTCAATAGATGATTACCTCTAATTTGGTATGCTAAAACACAGCGAATATCCGACAACAAAGGGTTCAAGTTGTGGAAGAATATGAAGCCCCTTAGAGCCGTTAATACATATTCAATTCTACTCTTGTCGTCCATTTTAGGATTCGTATTTTTGTTCGGTTTCTGCCATCGCTTCATGCATTGCCAGGAAAGTCATGACTTTGTTTAAATTAATGCATTTGTACCTACAACTGGCGAACGTGGGCTGCAGTGACTTCCATTGCATCCTCAGCAGTTACAATGTATTTAACAATCATCTAATTATTTATGACACTATGGCAGGTAAAGTCATAACATTTGATGGTTGCGATTATATTAAATTATCAGTCGACGATACGTTGCAACCTTTC
>JAECUM010032845.1:2825-28279 GCA_016617855.1 Megalonaias nervosa | reverse complement strand
ATACCTGTTCTAATTATTTCTCTGTTGTTGCATTTCTGACAATATGTAACAATTTTGTTTTGCTCCAGACAGAGATCTCTATCACAATCGCACTTGCATCTCATTATTTATTAATCATCTACTAAAATAATCTTGTCAGGACAACCCGCTCCGGACAACTTTGTTCTTGGTGATAATTTCTTTGAAATCATACCTTTTATTTTTCCGCAGATTGCACAAATACGTTTCAGGATTATTCTATTATTTTTTTATTTTTTCTGTTTTTTCATCTTTATTTTCTGTTTAGTTTTGCACTTGAGACAATATGTTGCATTTTATATTGTAAGTTTATACAAACTTAAATGCAATCTCATCATTGTTAGCAGTTGGTCGTTTATCAGATTGCAAAATAAACTTTTAAAAAATCTGGATTTTTATTCATCTGTTTAATGAACATTATACAATAATATCCACAAGGAGAAGTTCCAACAGGCTGAATTTGATTAGACGAATAATTTATTATATTTACTAGCGTTCTACTTATATATTTTTTGTTGTGTCACTTGGTGGAAGTCCAAATGAGTCAGAATAATTGTTATTACAAACAGCTACCCAATGTGTGCCATATCCGTCATTGAAATCTTGTATATTTATCAGACACGAGCCACCAGCAATCGCATCATCAAGTTCATCTTTAGAATAAACTCCACGGAAATTTTTACTTTTTTAGCTTATCAAGTATATCAAAGTTATTTAGCGCGGCCGTGTTGATGGCAATGTTAGTCCTCGGCCTATTCCCGACAGATTTGGTAATAGACTTCCCGCTACTCCCGCCAGCAACGGTCCTATAAATCCACCTTTGTTTGTTTTTCGACTCGATCGCGTCTTTTTTTGATGTTGTTTTTCTTTTTGCCGTTTTTCGTTTAGGCATTATATCTATCTTTAGACAAAAATTATCTTATACCATGACCTTCAACTGCTTTTTTCGTTGCACCAGATACTGCGCCAGACGCTGCTTCTAATCATAATGTACCAAGTACTGGCAAAATTGTAGGTATTAACGTTCTGGCCATTACAGATAGTGCCGGACCGAAGAAACCAACTTGTTTTGACATTGCTGTTATTTGTGTGGCACTTAAATTTAAAACAAAAGTTTTTTTTGCGATCGTATTTATTTACTTGTTTTTTGGTTAACAACAATTTTGTTAAAGTACCTTTGGAAACACTTTCAGTGTTACGTTTTATTTTTAATGATACTTGCCTCTGCTTTGCAACAGCAACTAGCGCATATACATACAACTGCGCTGCTGTAACTGCTCCGAGTGTCCAAGTAATTTCAATATCAGCTGTTGAGTCGACAGCTCTTTCCCTATGCTTAATAACATCAAAATGAAATATTGGATAAAGTGTACGAAATTCCTCTATTGATATCTGAGATCTGTCTCCAACATCTTGATATTTTTGCACTGCGTCGAGTAAATACATATAAGGTCTAGTAATATTTTTATTAGCATTATCTGCAAAATTACATTCTACTGCTCGTTCTGGATATTGCTTTGAATTTAGTCTAGCATATCTTCGTCTAATATCGGCATTATAAAATATTGCATTATTTTGTTGTTGATTGCCACGTCGCGCTTGCTGCTGAAATACAACAAATATTTGCCGCGGCAGTTGTTCACTTGACGTTGTTGTGACTCGCCATGTGTAGTCGTTTGTATTTGGAACTGCTGCTTGATATATTTTATGTTGCTGAAAATAAATTCTGTTTGTGTGTTTATCAAGTATACTGTTTAATTCTGTTATTTTAGTGATTGACGGAGTTATTCCTGGCATCCACAGCGCAAGCTTGTTTATAATAAATTGTACATCATCTCCTCCAGCTCGAAATAAACAATCATTTTGTTCTGCTCGGTCTAAAATTAGTGTATGTTTAATTCCACGAAATACCTTGTTGTAATCCCGACAAAATCCAAATATTGTACTTAGCGGCAGCATCATTGTAATTTGACGTGATTCTGCTGCAAGTTCCTTTCTTCTAGCAAAACCTTCATTGTAACGTATACTTCTGACGCTAACAAATCTGTTGACATGATTTAGCATTGCAACACCGTCTGCAGCTGCTCCTGGTTGAGTTATACCAAGATTAATACAAGCAACAGTAAGTGATGCTCTTACAGCGTCTACAGCGGCTGCTGCATCTGGTTGAACTATACCAAAATTAGCGGCATTAAGGATGAGACAAGCTCTTACAATTTCAACATCTGCATCAACATTAGCGCCGTGAGCTAATACTCCTCTTGCAACAAATTCTTTAGATGAAGCTGTACCGATTCCAGTATCTTTAAACCACATCATATTAGTTGCAGTTGATCTGGAGTAATCATCAGAAAACGAAATAATATTTAAGATTGTACTTGCAACTTGTAAGTGACTTGAAATATCCTCAGTAGTTTGATTAGATAGCTGATATCTGGCACTTTTAATTAAACACCAACCATCATTTATAAGAGCTACTTCTGTTCCAGCTGCAATTGCGACAGGTGGATTGGCCACTGTCGTAATCTGGCCACGTACTTCTAACATTGCCTTATGTGGCAGCAGAAATACATCTTCATCTCGAGTATTAAATGTTCTGACGCCAGCCTTATTTGGCTCATTAGAATTTTCGTCGAGATATTCAACATATTCAAATTCTGTTACTGTGTCGTCTGTGTCATAAGACATTTTTTATTTATTAGTTTATATAAAATTTTATTATTTCGGTGCTGTTGCTTTAGATATTAATTTTTGTATAATTTGTTCTCCTTTTGGTGACAAAAGTTTTTTTTTTTTTTGTTATCATAGCTCGTTGAGTTTCTTTTGTTGGTGCAATTTCTGAAATAGCTTCTTGATTGTTGGTGCGCCTTTAATTTTATCAGCTATTTTTTGTCCCACAGCAGTTCCAGCGGCAGATGCAGCTCCAGTTGCAAACGCTTTTGACGCGTCAAGTGCAATTGGTGCAACTTTATGCGCTATTCCCGGAGCATTTTCTATAATTTTAGAAAATATATTTCCATAAAATCCTCCAACTATTTTTCTTCTGTAATTTTTTTTTTCTGTTTCATTATATCTGAGGTGGTATAAAAATCACGAAGTGATTGTACGTAGGTGTAAAAAATAGGTAACAGTTTCATTGTTAAGATCCAGTTGTCGCCCAGACTGATCTGTCAATTGCATATTTATTTCTGTTATCTGATTTTCAACATTTAGCGGATAATAAATAACCTGACATGGATTAATTTGCATGAGAGAACCTGGTGGAACGTCGGGTGAAAAACTATATATATTGTCCTTGACTACCTCTAGCTGAATAAGATGCAGATGCAACAGAGCAATTTATTAATACTGTGTTTACATCAGATATATTTACTGGCAAATCACCATCATACGTTATAGTTTGTTCTGCTACAAATCTATATTTCCTGTGAGTAAATCCTACCAGCGACGCTATGCTTGTTGCTGATAAAAAATCTATTATCAAATTATTTTTTAATGTTATTCTGGTGCGTAATGTGTTATAATTTGGTGTTAGCTCACAATTGTCTGCAACTCTTCCATTTTTCGTTATTAATTTGCGTATCGTCTTATTTAAATCAGTTACGTTGTAGGCTCCTTGACGAATTTTAAATGTTACCCAAGCGCAAGGATTGAACGTAAATTCATCGTTGATCCCAGTTTTTACGTTAGCCATAGAATGCCATAGAATGCCATGCTGTGCATGAGATTAGTCCAATTTCGTATTGTTTATTTAGTTTATAATTTACTGAAAAATTTGCGCTATCTTTAGCAGCTGTGCTAGAGTCTAGTAATAATGTTGTTGACATTGCTATTTATTATATTTTTATAAAATTAAATCCGACGACTAAATTGTTGCGATTAGGTCGCGATGTAAAATTTCGTACTCGTCGGATGTTAATAAATTTTCCTATCTCAAATAATCAAGTATGTCAATAATCCCATTGTCAATTTCAACACCAACATTTCCAGCCTCTTTTGACGACATTAATAGCATTAATCTGCCTATTATTTCAATCACTGACGTATATATTTTAACTCTAGAGTCTGCGATTCCTGTTCCAGTTTTTTTCTTCCAGAACTTCTGTTAACCTTTTAGCAAGTTCATTTTGATCATAAACCAACCGACTTAATTCAGTTTGTCTGCCAATAGGCTCTGTTATGTCCTTTGGGACAACCATATCAGCATTCATACGTATTTCATCTAGATTTGTTGCCTCAGTATTCAAACTATTAGAGTGATGACCATGCTGTCTATTTTTTATATTGCGAATAGCCTTGATATAAAGATCGGGAATAATCCAACGTCGGTATTGTTTGATACTTGTATAGTATTTTGCATTTTCCGGTTTTACATCGTCGAGATGTTTCTTACTTTCTTCTTTTATTGTTTCTAACTTACTAATATTTTCTCCGGCGTTGTAGTCTTTTTTATTAATATCTCGTACTCTTACACCTTTAAAATTGTATTTTTCGTCAAATGATTTATACTCGAAATCTTTTATTTCGTTATTTATATTTTCTAGAGCATCCTTGAATTTTTGCGCTTCGTAAACATCTGATCTATGTTCCTTTCTCCGTGCTTCTCTTTCAGCTTCTTCTTTTTCATACATCTCCTCATACCTGCTCTTAGCTTTACTTTCTGATTCTTCAATTTTTTCTTCTATATCGCCCGACTTTCTTATAATCGGCCCAAGTGATGTTGCTTCTGATAATCTTCATTCAAATTCAAGTGGGTTATTGATTAGCCGATTTAGTTCAGCTTGCCGAGCAGCATGATCAAAAATTTGTCTTACAAGTGCCTCGGCCAATCTTTTTCTTTCTTCATCAGATCTAGCAAAAATTTTTGCAGTAGCAGCTTCTTGTTGTTCTTTAACAAGTCCGATTAAATCTTTTTCCTGCAATCCTTTAAGTTCTTCATCTGATAGCGGCTTAGTTTCAGGTTGTTTTCCAAGTAGTGCCTCAGTAACTGGCTTTAAAAGTTTAGCTGATTCTTCTGCGGCAAATATCTGTCCACGTCGTGCTTGCTGCACTTTTTGCTTAAATTCTGCCTGAGATTGTGCAAGTTTTTTCAAATCTTCTATATGTTTTCTATACTTTGCTCGTTTATCCATAATTATATCAAAGATGTTTGATAAAACTTACTGCAAGTATATGTCAATACAACAGCGGAACATTTTATCTGTATTATGTGTTAGTTTATCAAATAAGAAAAAGTTATATTTATCTTTTGTTGCCTGAAGACATAGTTAAATAAATTTATCTTTTGTTACGTCGCCACATTGTTCGTTTGCAATATTTCTAACATCAACATTGTCCAGTATTTTGCTTAATAAATCTGTCAACATTATAAAAACCTTGAGCGAGATAATAGAATTACATTTCTTATTACGTGATAGTGAAAAATATGATCTTATTTTATTCATTTCTTCATTGTTTAGCTGAATATCATGAAACAAAAATATCTTATGTTCGGACGAATCAAGTTGATTAACTGGAACAAGATCTTCTGGTTGTTTGATAATAAAAAATCTTCACCAGCCTCAAGATCATCGCGAAGTTTATTATTATATTCGCTAAGTAGCTCGTACTTATATTATTGTGGATTAATTGTGTAAATATAAACTCGATCGTAGTTAAAACTATTACCTAACAATAAATTCATAAGCAAATTTGTTTTTCCCGATCCATATCTTCCAACAATAAGATAATGACAATCTGGAAGTTCATTGTTATGTTCATGTTTCACCAACCGCTCTGTATCAAAGTTAAATATCGACGATTTTGCCATCGTTGTTATACACTTTTATGTTATATAATTTACATATAAAAAATTGTTAGACAATAAATAAATAATGAGCTATTATACAAAATTTGGAACAACATTAGGAGATTCATCAACTGTAAATACAATAACAGACGGCAATATTGATTTATCAGGCTACCTGAAAAAAACTGGCGACACAATGACAGGAAAACTGTTTATGTCAAATCAACGAGTACTAGGTTTAGAAACAAATTATCCGCCAATAAATGTTGTTAACACACAGCTGTTAGTTATGCACAACTAAATTCCGTCGACAATAATAAACTAGATAAATCTGGCGGAACTTTAAGCGGTAACTTAGATATGTCACGAAAAAATATTAAATTTGGAGACCGAATATCAACCAGCAAACTTAAATCAAACTCAAGCGGTAAGTTACTTACAGTTGAAATATGTGGATAATAACAAACTTGATAAAACAGGTAGGGCAGTTACAGGTAATATTAACATGTCAAGTAAAAATATTATTGGGTTAGAAACTGTGTATCCACCAGCATATGTAGATAACACACAAGCTGTAAGTTATGCTCAACTATAATCTGTTGACGATAATAAACTTAATAAGGCCGGCGACACAATGACAGGTAACCTGATGCTGAGCAATAACTCAAAAATAACTGGATTACCGACAACCTCACCACAAGTTAATGAAACTGATGCTATTAGTTATGCTCAGTTCAAAAGTGCACTTGTTCGGTATTTAAAACAATCCGGTGGACCAATGACAGGCAATATAAACATGAGAAATAATAAAATAACTACGACATATGTTCCAGTTAACCCTAATTATCTGACAAATAAACCGTATGTTGATAGTGTGTCTAGTGGTGTAAAACGAACCAAAAACAATGTTGGGTATATTCCAACACTTTTTAAGGCAAGTGATAATCGAGTTGGGTTTGAGGTAAGCGCATCATCATATTATCCTGAAAAGTATCCTTATTACGCTTTCTCTGATAGACACGAGTGGACGACTAACGGGGAAGTTGAAAACTTTTGGATTAAAATTAAATGACCTACTGCAGTTGCTATTTGGCAATTTCATTTGCGTGGTCGATTAAATTCTAGTGTTGGTCGAATTTATAATTGGCGGTTTGATGGATCAAATGATGATATCAACTGGAAAACATTATATAACACAAATAACACGTATATTACAACAACACAATATTTTACAATTCCGACAGAAAAAACTGTTGACAAGTACTTGTCTTTTCTACTTTATGCTGTCGCTGCTGAGCATCCGTTTCCAGGACTAACAGAATTTCAGATATACACACTCGATGATCAGGTATGATCATTGTGATCACATTTAATCTGATGATATAAAATAATGTCAACACAATTGTTTACAATAATTGCGAGAGAATTTTATGATAATATTTTTAACCACACCAAAAAGGTTGGGGATGATTCAATGGCGGCACGTGTGATAAATACCAGAAAAAAATTTTCAATTCCAATGGTAAACTCTCCATTGTCAGAAGAAGAAATAAATTTTGTTCGTGTGATGCATATACGAGGACCACAACTAAAAGAAGCAGCAGAAAACTTTGATATTATAAGCAGATACTGTCATCCTGATGATTGTCTAGAAGAACTCAAACAAGTTGAAATCCTGCTAAAAAAAATATTGCTCGAGCTTGATTTTGGAAATTTAGATTTGATAACAAAATCAAACTTAATAAAGAAACGAGCTTACGGTGAAAGAGTAGATATAAAAATAGAAGTAAACGCTAGCCATAATGATCTCGACAAACTAGCAGTATCTAGAATAATGTGAATAAAAAGAAACAGGCAGTTATATAATAGTTTTTTTTAAAACGAGAAATTTTTAAGTATCTTGGCATGTACTACCACGACAAGGAAACACTAATTAATATTGTTAACATGACAGCGGATACGAAGTTAATTATAAAAGCATAGTCAAACGCAATTTTGCCAATGATGCGTAAAAAAAAAAACAGAATTTGATCCGATTATTATTGACAGGTCTCTAAAAATAATCAAAAATTTGGACGAGGAAATTAGTGATCTTTGTGATAATGAGCGAGAAAAGTTTTTTGAAGAAGTAGAACAAATTTAGAAGTAAAGTCTGATTCTTATTGCTACATAAGTGAAGCAGACGATATTATATTTCCATCAATTCAACTGTCTAGACTATTGTCAATATTAAATTATTACAATGACGTCGAGAAAATACTCACAAAATCATATGAAAAATTAATGTTACAAATAGCTTCTGCTATAGGTCTTCTCACAATTGAACTAGATAAGCTTAAAAAATTAATACAAATTTCGTGGTCGCATATGCAATTATCAGACAACATCTTGTTCTAAACAATTTCACGTTAGATCAAATAAGTTTGATATTAGGTTATATTGATGAAACAGAAAAGATTATAGTAATTTAGTAAATAAAACAGATTCGTATGCGGTTGAATTAGAAGACAGTTTTGATTCATATACATGGTTAAAGAAAAATGAGGTAGTGACAGATAAACGAAATAATGATACTTCGTCAGTTGTTTGTGACAAGTACAGAGAGTTTTTAGTTAACAATAATACATTTCGTGAATTTCTTGATTCAATTGTTGGTACTAGAATTTTTACAATCGTATAAAAATTGTGAACAAATATTGTATAACGAAAAAACAGATCATCGATTTCAATCATATTTCAGAAGAAATTCCAAAACAAGATGTTGAAGCACTAGTGAAATATTATAAATTTTATCATTAAAACCTCTGGTGTGTAAAACAATGTTATAAACACTACCGTAGAATACTTCGAGTAATATTATATTTACCACTGTTAATGACCGGCTCTGGTATAATCTCAAGAGGAGCATTATTAAATCCGTTTTTGTTAATAATATCTGGTGTTGGTGTCTCTCTTTCAACAGCATGTAAGAAAATTGAGCCCCGACTTGAGACTAAACAAATGCTTGTAAAATAGCAAGTATCACTTACAAAAAATTACTTGATCAGATACGATCTTATTTGCGAGGTGTAAACTATGATATGGACGATTTAATACGCGAGTTTCGTATTATTGACAGTATGTTAACGGATATCCTATAAATGAGAGTCAGCAGGTATGAAAAAGATTATCATAAAATATAGTTACAACAGTAGTAGATGTTTAGAAATAAATCTAGAGGTCCGGGAACCTCTTTCCAAATTTGGGAGGGGAGGGGGTCTCTGATCTAGAACCCTCTCTTGGCTGAGAGGTCATACCTTTATATACGGGTCTCTGGTCTAGAATCCTCTTCTGAGATAAAAATTTGGAGGAGGAGGGTGGTTTTTTGAGATAAAAATTTAGGAGATGGGGTCTCTGAGGTGGTAAAAAATGTCAGAATATATTTATTTTGGAAGGGGAGGGGTCTCTAGTCTAGGATCCTCTTTTGCCTCGAAACCCTCATCTTAATATACTACTGCAAGGTACCATTTCTTCTTAAAACGTCAACATATTGCCAATATGTCTTTCGAGAAACAAATGAATATTTACTCTAATTTTGACACAAATATGGCACCAGTCACTCGATCTAAAACTAAATTCCCTACGCCAGGAATTCTGTCCATGCTTCGCTTGAATGCACAAGCAAACGTGCCTGGACGCAATACATCAACGATCCACGCACCAGAAACATATCTGGACGCTAATATTCCACGAGAATAAGAGAATCTATGTTGGGGTTTGCACAGAGATAAGGGAATCCCAGTCAAGAGGTTACATTACTTGTAATAACAAATAATGTAACCCTGCGACTGGGAGTCCTTTGTCTTGATACAAACATCGACATATAATTTTTTCTCACCCAATTGTTTCCAATTAAATTAAAATTTTGCAATTTAATTAACATATTTCAAATCACAGTATTATTCATCGGGTATTATTATTCTTCTCACTCTATATAAGGGTCATCAGGTTTTGTATTCTTTTATGAAAATCTGAATAATTATCTAAGTTGAACCTAGCTATATATACCGTTCTTAGAAAAGGGAAAACAAAATCAAGAAAAAAGTTTCATTGTTAGTCATTGGAAGTACTGCACAACGAGCTTCTCGAGACATGTGCTATTGTCGTTCAAAAATACAGTACTACGCACTTATACCAATATGTCAATGATGGCAATGGGGCGACTTGTCATCCCTAAGTAAACAAGTTCTACGCATGAGAAAATAGAAATATAAAACTATTAGATGTTATTATTATATTATCACATTTACTTTTTGGGTGTCATATGAAGATAGCAATGGATAACACTTAACTTTCAGCAGATCTGATTTAGAAAAATGTTGTATGGAAGGCAACGGTACCATACGTGACCAGGGCCGACAAGAGGTAGGGGTGGGGGCAACCGGGGGCAAAGTGATGTTCGGCCGAACAACACTTTTGAATTTTATAAAAGAAAACGTTCGTTTGAACAAAGAACGAGGAGAAGCCCGGATGTTTCTTACCCCAGGACCCGTGATTGCTCTCTACGGCACTGTAGAAATAACGAAAGGTCACCAAAGGACGCTAAGGGACAGGGCACTAAAAACTTAGGATGCGATTTAAGATGTGGTTGCAGAAAACCCGTGCCTGTAAAAGGAAGCGCTGTGAACAGGGCAGTTTGGGAAGGAGACTTTGCGCTCTTCCCTATTGATATTCAAGCGTTATCTACAAAAGGTGTGAATAAACTAAATAACAAAGAGCTAAATGAAATGTTTGCCAAATTAATGTTGTTCTTCTTAAAGAAGCTTGGACATGTGAATTATCTTATTAACTTTTGCAAATTTTTACATCATTTGCATATTAATGAGGCAGACGTGCAGCTGATTGATTGAGCTTTTACCCTTTTGCCACCCAGGGTCACAATGGTTTTGATCTGAGTTTGAATTACCATCATGTAATATATGTTTATATGATCATGATCTTGGACAATTTCGTTGGCGTGCTGGATCCACGCATATTAATCAGCTGATTTTGTATCTGGCTGAACTCGATACAAGTTCTGGAGGTCACAGTTTGCATTTCGTCAACTTTAAATATAAGTTTATATGATCAAACTCTCGCAGGAGTTCGATAATGCAATGGATCCACGCAAATTGATGGGGTGATCTTGCATGTGATTCGCCGAACATATTACAACACGAGAGGCTTATTTTTGATCCAGGTTTGATCCAACTTAGCAACTTGTCTCACAAAATAAAGACCTTGGATGAATACAATTATGATCAAGATCCATGTATATTAATGAAATTATTTTATGTCTGATTGGTTGAGCTTGTCGGAAATTTAGGAGTCTGTTTATTTTGTAATCATATATTTATAAAACCTGGCAAATAGGCTTATATCATCAACATATATAAGCTTGTTATGATGAGGAAAATTTACATATACTAATGAGGTGATCATGCACATAATTAGCAAAGTTTCTTATCACTTGATGGATTGTATTTCTGACTCGATTTAAAACAGACTTTATAAAGAGGCTAATATCGTAAAGGAGCTGAATTCTTTGTTTTTCATGGAAGAGATCTTTGTATATTTAAAATGTGATCTTCCATCTGCAATGGATATTTTCTTTATCACTCTAGAACCTGTATTTTGGATAGGATTTTGATAAAACTTGGTAAATGGGTATTTGTCATAAAGATCTTGTTTGAGTATGATTATGAGTTCAATTTAGGCATATTAATGATGTGACCTTTGCTTCCGATTGGCTGAGTTTGTCAGAAACCTAGCAGCAATATATCTAACGAGACTTAAAAAAAATAAGCTTGTTAAACAGTCTTTTCTATATAATCAAGATATTGGATGAGTTTAATTGCAGCAAGATCTACACATATTAATGAAATGATCTTACATCTGATTGGCTGAGCTTCTTACAACCCTGGAAACGGAATTCCAGTCGCATTTTGCTCCACACAGTTTATCTTATCATTGTCGTAGACGGGTGCAATAATAAGTTTCATTTCCTTGAGTTTGATTATGAGTAAGATCTACGCGTATTAATGCAACGAGCTTGTTGCATCCCTGGAAACCGACTTCCACATTCAGTTTATTGTGTCGTTGTGAATGTTCTAATATAAGGGATTTGCTCATATCAACGAAATACTTTGATTGACTGGCTGAGCTTGTTACCTCTCTATATCTAAAAAAATAATAATAAAAAAACTTACTGCATTCATAAATTAGATAATTTGTATCCTAATGGCCTTAATAAAAATGCACTATATAAAATTGTATATTTTTTTTTTTTAAATTGATAAATTGTATATCCTTTATAACAATATAATTATATGTATGACTGTTTGTCTCTATTTTATTTTATTATTTCACTGATTCAAGTTTCATTAGAGACTCATGTATCTTTTAGACCCTGTCATATATATATATATATATATATATATATATATATATATATATATATATATATATATATATATATATATATAATTGTTATGATGATGCATATCATTTATGACGTTACGTAATGACGTAATTATTATTTTAAGATATAAAGACGTCATCCGTTTCTTTCAAACTATTTTGTGCCTGAAGAAGCATGTATTAAATGCGAAACTAGTTGCACAGAATTATCGGCGTTTGTGTTGTTTTTTTTATCCCAACTCCTTATATCTAGAGACTTTATTTCTCTATAGGTCCTCTAAAACTTGGTAAATGGGCTTACATCATCAAGATCTTAAATGACTTTGATTCTGAGCAAGAAACTGAGGTCGTTACTTATGCCGTTATCCCACATTATAATTTGGGCCAGAAATGATCAACTGTTGTCAGGTGAGTGATATTAGGCTCACTAGCCTCTTGGTTTAATGCATTCGAGTTTACGGATTTATTTTGGGAAATTAATATATACATTATATAATTATAATTTGCTTGTTCATTTCACTGTCTTGCAAAGTATTTCCAACCTGTAATTGCAATCCGTGTACTTGTCCGTAAATAATTGCATGTTAATAACTGGACCTAAAGTTGGAAACTCTAAAGCTCTAGTCGACCTGGGATTCAACGTAAGAGTTTACTAAATTCATTTTCAACCTGGAAATTACACGGGCTTTAATTAAATAGAATACATGACGTGCCTATCGTTTTCTTCCAATTTAGTGGGCTTTGTAAACAACATCATGACCTAGTAATGCCTTCATGGGATTTATTTTGAGTTCTGTACAAACAAAACATAATAAGGAAAACTGTTTTGTTTTTTTTTTTTAAATTATATACTATATTAAAAAAGGTAATGCTCACTTGAAAGTATAAATATGATACTTAGGGAAGATAAAGTAAAATGTGTAACCATTTGTTTAGGACCTGTAATTAATACACATATACAATGACAATATAAAATGACTTTTAGAATTCTCTTATGAGAAAAATGTTTTAAAGATATAGCTACACTCAGCAGAAATAATCTTGACTAGTCAGTTTTTGTGGTTCACATATACAGAACATGCTGCTGGTATAAAATATCCTTTGCTTGGACAATAAACGTTTTATTACAATGCTCCCCATGTCCTTAGATAATTTTTGCAAATTGCACTCTGCATGTGGATATCCTGAAAAGACCGAAAACAAGAAATTTTCCATAGTTGATCTTAGCGATCATGTTAAGGACAAACTATTCACCTTCTTCCAGCATGACTGCATTACAGCACATGTTGATTGAAGATATTGTACGTTTGAAAAGAGTAACACCATTACAATCTCGGCTCTTAATCGGTTGTAATGTATCGGAGGTAGCTCACGAGATGTGTACAAATATCTGTAATATGTTGGGGTCAATGGGTCAATGGGTTTTCAAATCTCTGCATAATTGTTTGCTTTACGATCTTTAAAAGAATTAATTAATGTCATTATTCAATTATTATTATTATTATTATTATTATTATTATTATTATTATTAATAATTTTTTCTTATATCCTTTATGTGCTTACCTATAATACTTGCATTAGCAGAGTGTTTAAAATGGCTTCTTCCTTAGAAAGAACCCCAACATAATTTAAAATATCTAACACAAATACATGCAAAAGTAATATTTACTGCAGAATTTCACTAGCTTTATAGGGATTGTTTTTTAAAGAATGGCTCATTTAAGCAAACATTTTCTCTAGTGGATTAGCATAATTGTGGTATGATATACAAACATGATTAAAAGTGCAGAAAGTACTAATTTCATATTGTTTTATTTTCTTTTTAACCTGCAATAGAGCAAAGAAAATAAAAATGAAAACCAAACACAAGAACCAACATTAAGATCAGAGGTTATATTAATAATTGCTTTCTTTTCCCAACGTAATACAATTTCTCTTTTTTGATGGACCCCCTTTGGCTTCTCTTTTTAAACTAACCATGCATGCATGCATGCATGCATGTATGTATGTATGTATGTATGTATGTATGTATGTGATTTGGATTCTTAACGTAGCTTTAACAATTTTTCAATCATGCCGCTAGGTCTAGCACTGGGGCATCATGCCGCAGACATGTAGCATGATGTCCCACCGAGTCACATTATCTTGGCACCAGGCCAACCAGTCCGAAAATTAACCTCTTCATGCTGAGCGCCTAGCGAGGCAGCTGCTTGTACCATTTTTATAAGTTTTTGGTATGACTCGGCCGGGGTTCGAACCCGCGACCTTTGGCATTCGACTAGGCAACCCGAGCGGTCCGAGTATGTATGCATGCATGCATGTATGTATGTATGTATGTATGTATGTATGTATGTATGTATGTTTTGGGATTTTGAATGTAGTTTTAACAATTTGTAATCATATCGCTACGATGTCTTCAGCGTGGGAGGCATATAGCATCCCGTCTCACCGGTCACCCGGTCACATTATCTTGACACCAGGCGGACCAGTCCTAACACTAACCTCTTAATGCTGATGAGCGCCAAGCGAGGCAGCTGCTAGTATCATTTGTATAAGTCTTTGGTATGACTCGGGCGGAGTTCGAACCTGCGACCTCCAACAGCTACTTAAGCCACCGGAGCGGTATGTATGTATGTATGTATGTATGTATGTATGTATGTATGTATGAATGAATGTATCTATGTATTTGTCAGTGGGTTTTGAGACTTTTGGATTTCTTTTATCTTTGTTTGCTTAATTATCTTTAAAGAATGTTTCACTTGTTTTAGAGTCCTTACTCATTGGGTCTGGGAATCGTACATTTCTCATCAATTATTATCAAAGACTTTCCAATCTGAGATTAATTAACAGTTGCTATGACTCTTATTATTTCGAAAAAAAGAATACATTAAGTCGTTCATCAAATGAAATATTTTGCCAGTTTCGTTTTGATTCTTCCTTAAATAAAAAGGAAATCAAGTTATTATACCGCCCAGTATATGGTAATGAAAAATAAAGTGCTATTTTTTTTTTCTTTTCAATTAGATCCGGTGATAATCAATATTTTAATATTTAATAGACTGTTTGGCTGGTTCTTCAGAAATACTATCTAAACTACACTAAATATGTAAAGCAATAACATGTAAAATAATATTTACTGCATACCTTCACAAGTGAGATGAGACTGATCTTTTGATAATAAGACAAAAATGATCTCTTTTGGTCAGATGTATATTTGATGTGATATTGTTATGTAGACTTTTTCTTATTTATGTTATATTATGGTTTATATTTGACAGTATATATGTTTACATGTATTTACGTATGCATATTTGGATGTGTATACTAATTGCACTTTTGTTATCATTTCGGAACATAATTATCAACTTGCCGAAATTTTTTCACATCTGTAGTTTCAGTCACGTTTCTGATTCCTAATTATTATATAAGACAATCTTCATCGGAAGGAAATACAGATGATGATGATGATGATGATGATGATGATGATGATGACGACGACATTTATCTGAAAAAATATCTGAAAGAATCATACATGCAGATGAAATACTCATTGTTAGTTAGGTGCAGATTTTGTGCATATATACGACACTTCCTTTTTGTACAAAGGGTCTTCACTTCAACCATTGAATTAGATAGCACTATGCGACACTTTCATCACAATTAACAGCGAGACTGCACCATAAAGAACATTTTACTTCTTCGCAACGTAATTCAATATATATCTCTAGTGCCTTTTTTTTGTTTACCTCTCTACTGTAATTAATTTTTCTCCCTTAAATAAAAAGGAAATCAAGTTATTATATAGCCCAGTATATGGTAATGAAAAATAAAGTGCTATTTTTTCTTTTCAGTTAGATCCGGTGATAATGCAATATTTTAATATTTAATAGACTGTTTGGTAATCCTGGAAGATTTTCTTCAGTTTATGATAGGTACACTGTTCACTGGCAATATGATTTATTAAAACGTAACCTACTCATGAAAACAGAATTTTTAGCTCCTTGAATGTATTCAAGTTACCTCCCTCGACACATTTTATGAGGTTTGGGTGGATAGGTTTCGGATTTCTTTTACATTGCTTGCTCTGTATTAGTTTAAAGATTGATGAGTGTATGATTTTTATTCTTTTTATTTTTATTTTCTCGCATATTTTGGAGTCATTTGAATCTGATCAGTTTTAATACAAGTGTTTTAAAAACGGGGTACATGATTTTGTATTTTGTTCTTTAAAATAATCTATAAATGGTAAGGCAAATGCAAGGTTTGTATAGTAATTATAAAATGGCGATTTTCTTAAGAATACCCCTTTTAAGTTAAAACGACCCCCAGTGGACGGACCTACCTGTATGATGAGATATTAGCCTGGTTCAATGAATATAAATGGCTATAGAGGCGTTATTATCGGTTTCATCGCCTTGACAACGAAAAAACAATAGAACGAAACAAAAAGAAGAAGATTTTGTCGAACTTATAAATGTTGCTTATGTCAAATATCTGGCACCTTCCTTTTGATCGATTGATTTTTTTGATCAATTGATCTTATTGATCGATTGATTTTATAGCATCTAGTTTATGCAGATGTGAGTCATAGCAAACTTAACCAACTCAAGAAACACAAGAATGTTACGATGTTTGAAAGTTCGCGAGCAACCTCAATGGAACACACACACACACACACACACACACGCGCATATATATATATATATATATATATATATATATATATATATATATATATGACTGTTGTTTTTGTGTGTGTGTGTGTGTTCGTATGTTTGTGTTTGAAATGATACTTTAGTTTCCGAATTTACTTGCCTGTTACGATGCTTCTCCTTACTATTTTGGAATCATCTACTTATCATACATTTTAAATAAAGATTATAGCATGAGAGATTTCCTTTTGAAGACAACATATTTGGTAAATGTGTTTAGATTCGTCTGTTTTAACGCAATATATGTGTGCTTTAAAATTGTCTTACTTCTTTCTCTATGTGCAACGCATGGTCTTTTAGCTACATCGAGGAAACAAGCGTATTTACATGGACTTATGATCAGCTAGTATCAAAAACGATGATGCTTATCCGAACGATTACAACATTTAAAAACTGTCAGACATTGTCATACATTGTAGTTTAAGATTGTCACATTAGAAATTCCGTTTTCCTAAGCGAATTTAATTTTTTTGTTTTAATGAAAAATGAATAGTCAAATGTAAAAACAAATGACCACACCATCACATTGCAGAGAGAGAGAGAGAGAGAGAGAGAGAGAGAGAGAGAGAAGCGGTCTATGAACATTTTTTCGAGCGATCCCCTGTTGCAATTGAAGGTTATTTTTGGTAAGTTCAACTAACCATAAATGGGAGAATATGTAAAATCAAACGGTGAGAATAACAGATCGATGACGTTTTGACAGATTATGAGTGCCCAATATATACAGAGAGAGAGAGAGAGAGAGAGAGAGAGAGAGAGAGAGAGAGAGATGCAGTGGGTGGGATGAACAAAAAGAGGAAAAGTGAATGCATATTGGTCTAAAACTGGAAACTACAGAAAACTGATGGATTTTTTCAGATTATCGGTGCCCTGGAGAGAGAGAGAGAGAGAGAGAGAGAGAGAGAGAGAGAGAGAGAGTCTCAATTTCAACAGTACTCGCTGTATCAAATACACGCAAGGATGTTTATAAATTTCACAAGAAGAATTTTATAGTACTCAAAGTAAAATTCAGTTTGGTAGCTTTCCTTAGATAATTTAGTTTGGTGGCTTAACTTGGGACAAGCCTCTTGTGATTAATTATTCTGAATTTTCTTGCAAAAAGTCTTTTGTTTGTTGTTGAAAAAGCAAATATTCCTCGCCCTTCCTCATTTACATTAAAGTGACTTGCCTATGCGGTTTTTTTTTCCTAAGCGAGGTAACTCAGCAAAACCCGGAATATTTAGCTGGTTTGATATGTTCGAGTTGCCTCCGTTGACAATGATACGTACGTAGTATGTACGTACGTATGTGTGTGTCTGATTTAAAAAAAATTCAGTCATATCTCTTTGATGTCTGCAGTGTGGTAGTTTATAGTGCATCATGTCCCAAACAGTTACATTATCCTGACGTCAGACCGACGAGTCTTAACATTAATCTCTTAATACTGAGCGCCAAGCGAGGAATCTGCAGGTACCATTTTTTAAGTAAATCAGTATTATACTCAGAGGGGTGTGTGTGTGTGTGTTTAGAGAGAGAGAGAGAGAGAGAGAGAGAGAGAGAGAGAGATTCAATGGATGGGGGTGAATTCATATTGGCCAAAAATCACTGAAAAACGATGACCTTTTTTTTACAGGTTATGGATGCCTAATGTTCCCTGAGAGAGAGAGAGAGAGAGAGAGAGAGAGAGAGAGAGAGAGAGAGAGAGAAAATTTTTCCGAGATTCATTTAAAGCTGATGTTTCTTATGCTAAACTAATCATGATGGAGAAAGATGTAAAATTAAACCGTGGGAATAACACACAGAAAGAGGGATCAAAGAATGAGAGTGAACGATTAAAGATGGGGCTAAATGAGTTGATTCTTGGAGTCTCAATACAGCGGAAATAGCATATGAAAAATCATCCATTTATTGAAAGTAAAGTGAACGAAAGATATTATTGACAACATCCTCACACTACAGAGAGAGAGAGAGAGAGAGAGAGAGAGAGAGAGAGAGAGAGAGATGGGGTGGAAGAGTGAGAGAGAAAACGTGTATGCTTTTTCCCTTTATTTCCCTCAATCTGACAGGTATACATAATTTGTGGAGGTATAGCCCCATTCTCACGGAAGTCGCTAACTTCTGATATCTTGCGTGCCCAGAGAGAGAGAGAGAGAGAGAGAGAGAGAGGGTGCACATCGGAAAGAAAATAGAAAAAACTGTTGATTTTATTATCAGGTGTTGTCAAAAGAAAATACAACTGAGAGGGAGAGAGACAGAGGGGACGAGAGAGAACTCTGGCGAGGGTGGGACATAAGGATGGAGAAAAAGTGTATGCTTATTTGCCTAAAACTGACAGGTATATATAATTCGTGGCGCTATAGCCCGGCTCCTATTCTCACGGAAGCCGCTGAACTTTTCTGAAGTTGGGTGCCGATGGAGTGAGTGACAGAAAACAGAACGGAAAGTAAAGATAAAACTCGCATTCTGAGCACAGTGGACTTAGGATATGAAAAACTATCGACTGAACTATCCGTTAAAGTGAACGGAAAGTACAACTGACCCAATATTCACATTACAGAGAGAGAGAGAGAGAGAGAGAGAGAGAGAGAGAGAGAGAGAGAGAGAGACCGGCGGGTCCGTAGAGTGAAAGAGAAAAAGTGCATGCTTATTTGCGGAACTTTTCAGATCTTAGGTGCCATGGAGAGAGAGAGAGAAAACACAAAGGAAAGTAAATATAAAAATTATCGATTTTATTATGAGTTAAAGCCAAAAGAGGCTACATTTCAGAGAGAGAGAGAGAGAGAGAGAGAGAGAGAGAGAGATGTACAGGGGAGCGGGTGTGAGGAAAAGGAGACAAAAACTGGCCGAAAACAAATAAATCAGAGAAAATCGATGACGTTTTGACAGATTATTGGTGCCCAATATGCCAGAGAGAGAGAGAGAGAGAGAGAGATGCAGTGGATGCGATGAAGAAAAAGAGAGGAAAAGTGAATGCATATTGGCCTAGAACTGGAAACAACAGAAAATCCCTGAAGAGCGAAAGAGTGAGAATCTCAAATTCAACAGTAATCGTTGCATCAAATACACGCAAGGATGTTTATAAATTTCACAAAGAGAATAAATGTCAATATTTTATTGTTCTCAATGTAATTCAGTTTGGTGGGTTTCCTGAGATAATTTAGTTTGGTGGCTTAACTTGGGACAAGCCTTTTGTGATGAATTGTTCTCGATTTTCATGCAAAAAGACTTTTGTTTGTTGTTGAAAACGCAAATATTCCTCGCCCTTCTCTATTTAAATTAAAGTGACTGGCCTATGCGCTTTTTCTTTCCTAAGTGAGGCAACTCAGTAAAAATCGGAATATTTAGCTGGTTTGATATGTTCGAATTGCATCCGTTGACAACGATACGTACGTAGTATGTACGTACATATGTGTGTGTGTGTCTAATTTGGATTTTAAACGTAGTTTTCTTTTTTCAGTCATTTCGCTACGATGTCTGTAGTGTAATAGTTTATAGCGCATCATGTCCCATCCAGTCACATTATCCTGACACCAGTCGGACAATTCTTAACACTAATCTATTAATACTGAGCTCCAAGCGAGGCAGCTGCTAGTACCATTTTTGATATAAATATTTTGTATAACTCGGCCGGGGTTCGAACCCGCGTCCTCCCGGTTCAGCTTAAACCATCGGTGTATTATATATATATATATATATATATATATATATATATATATATATATATATATATATATATATATATATATATGTATGTAGAGAGTAGAGAGAGAGAGAGAGAGAGAGAGAGAGAGAGAGAGAGAGAGAGAGAGAGAGAGAGAGAGAGATGGATGCTACAGGGGAGGGGTGGGCAGTAGAAGATAAGGTGAGAAAAAGTGAATTCATATTGGTCTACAACAGGAAATCACAGAAAAACGATGACCTTTACAGGTTATGGATGCCCAATGTTCCCTGTGAAAGAGAGAGAGAGAGAGAGAGAGAGAGAGAGAGAGAGAGAGAGAGAGAGAACGCTGGCGAGGCTGGTACAAAAGAGTGAGTGAGAAAAAGTGTATGTTCATTTGCCTAAAACTGACAGGTATATATAATTCGTGGCGGTATTGCCCCGCCTGTATTCTCACGGAAGCCGCTGACCTTTTCTGAATTTGGGTGCCGATGGAGAGAGGGATGGAAAACAGAACGCTATGTAAAGATAAAAGCTGTCGATTTTATTATCAGTCAAGGTGAATGGAAGTACAATTGAGAGAGAGAGAGATGCAGGGTGTGTGCGTGAGGGGAATGAAAAGAAATGTGAATGCATTTTCGACGGAAAGTGAAAATCACAGAAATTAAGGAACATTTTATTATATAGATTATGGGTTCGCAATATGTCAGAGAGAGAGAGAGAGAGAGAGAGAGAGAATGCATTTTCTCTAGAAACTGGAAACGACAATTAATCGATGCTTTTTCAGGTCATTGGTGCAAAAATGTGCCCTGAAGAGAGACAGAGAGAGAATCTCAGTTTCAACAGGAATCGTTTTGTAATATAGACACAAGGTAACACTTGTAACAATCTATTTATAAGTTCCACAAAAAGAACTGAGATTAGTATTTTAGAGCTTTCAAAGCAATTCAGTTCTGTGGCTTTCATAACTGAATTTGGTGGCTTACCCCGTTCCCATCCGTTTTTAATGAATTGTTCTGAATTTTCTGCTAACAGTGTTTGCTTATTGTTGAAGAAAGAAATACGTCCTCGCCACTCTGTTTGATCGTATTTACATTAAAGTGACTGCCTATGCGGTTCTTTCTTAAGCGAGGTTACTCAATAAAACCCGGAATATTAAGCTGTTTTGACATGTTAAAGTTACCTTCCTTGATATTGTTATCTCTCTCTCTCTCTCTCTCTCTCTCTCTCTCTCTCTCTCTCTCTCTCTCTCTCTCTCTCTATCTATCTCTCTCTCTATATATATATATATATATATATATATATATATATATATATATATATATATATATATATGAGCAGTATATTGAGGACAGCTCCGGTGGCCTGTTAGAATGTCCGACTGGGATGCGGGAGGTCGCGGGTTATAACCTCTGCCAAGTCATACCAAAAATTTATAAAAATGGTACTAACAGCTGCCTCGCTAGGCACCCAGCATTAAGAGGTTAGTGTTAGGACTGGTGAGCCTGGTGTCAGGATAATGTGACAGGGTGGAACATCATGCTACATGATGCCCCAGTGCTAGGCCACTATAAACTGCCACACAGCAGACATCGTAGCGATATGACTGAAAAATTGTTAAAGCTACGTTAAAAATCTGAATCACACACACACACACACACACACACACACACACACACACGGAGTGTATATATATATATATATATATATATATATATATATAGAGAGAGAGAGAGAGAGAGAGAGAGAGAGAGAGAGAGAGAGATGTGGCGAGGATGGGATGGATGATTGAGAGAGAAAACGAGTATGCTTTTTCCCTTTATTTCCCTCAATCTGACAGGAATACATAATATGTGGCGGTATAGCCCCATTCTCACGGAAGTCGCTAACTTCTGATATCTTGCGCCCAGAGAGAGAGAGAGAGAGAGAGAGAGAGAGAGAGAGAGAGAGAGAGAGAGAGAGAGAGAGGGGGGGGGGGAGAAAACACATCGAAAAGTAATTAGAAAAATTGTTGATTCTTTTATCAGGTATTGTCAAAAGACAATACAACTGAGAGGGAGAGAGACAGAGGGGAAGAGAGAGAGAACGCTGGCGAGGGTGGGACGGAAGGGTGAGGGCGAAAAGGTGTATGCTTATTTCCCTAAAACTGACAGGTATATATAATTCGTGGCGGTATAGTCCCGCTCCTATTCTCATGGAAGCCGCTGAACTTTTCTGAAGTTGGGTGCCGATGGAGAGAGGGACAGAAAACAGAGCGGCAAGTAAAGATAAAAACTGAAAATCAGAGGAAATCGATGACGTTTTGACAGATTATGGGTGCCCAATAGGCCCTGAGAGAGAGAGAGAGAGAGAGACAGAGAGACAGAGAGACAGACAGAGAGACAGAGACAGAGAGACAGACAGAGAGACAGACAGAGACAGAGATGTGCAATGAAGAAAAGGAGAGAAAAATTGGCGGAAAACTGAAAATCACAGAAAATCCCTGACGTTTTGGCTGTTTATGTGTTCCCAGTATGCCAGAGAGAGAGAGAGAGAGAGAGAGAGAGAGAATCGATGTTTTTTTTTTTCATATCATGTGTATCCAATGTGCACTGAAGAGAGACAGAGAGAGAATCTCAAATTCAACAGTAATCGTTGCATCAAATACACTCAAGGATATTTATAAATTTCAGACAAAGAATTGATGTTAATATTTTATTGTGCTCAACGTTATTCAGTTTGGTGGGTTTCCTGAGACAATTTAGTTTGGTGGCTTAACTTGGGATAAGCCTTTTGTGATGAATTGTTCTCGATTTTCTTGTAAAAAGTCTTTTGTTTGTTGTTGAAAATCAAATATTCCTCGCCCTCTCGCCCTTCTCTATTTACATTAAAGTGACTGATCTATGCTTTTTTTTTTCCTAAGCGAAGTAACTCAGTAAAACCGGAATATTTAGCTGGTTTGAAATGTTCGAGTTGCCTCCCTTGACAATGATACGCACGTAGTATGTACGTACGTATGTGTGTGTCTGATTGGGACTTTAACGTAATTTTAAAAAAGAATTTTCAGTCACATCGCTACGATGTCTGTAGTGTAGTAGTTTATAGTGCATCATGTCCCACCCACTCACATTATCCTGACACCAGTCCAACGAGTCTTAATGTTATGAAAAATCTTTTATCGTGACCTTTGTCTCATTTCTTTGGAAGGAAATACTCATAACGTAAGAAATTTCTTTGCCCATAGAGAGAGAGAGAGAGAGAGAGAGAGAGAGGGAGAGAGAGGGACAGAGAGAGAAGAAAGAGTTCAGGCTCTCTTAAAGAAATTGTCACTCATAACGGTGTAGATACGGCTACATTTTTGGGGAATTTGCCGATCCGAGAGAGGTTCGACGGAAATCGACTGTAAGGAAAGACAGACAGAGTCTTCTGTTTCTTCGACAAACAAACTGATTTTGCGCAAGCCTGCTCTCAATTTATACGCAACTTTGAACGTATGCTCATGGCCAAATACGGACATACGTTTAGATAACTTGCGTTTGTTCGTTTCGAGTCAGAATGAGACTCCTGTCTATTCTCACTGGAACCGAGAGTGTTAACCTACGTCATCAAACAAACAATTCTGCCTCATCCGCTATTTCGTTTCAGAAAAACGCCTGAATCTTAAAGCTTACTCAGCCAAGGAGAATTTTAGGAATCTGGTCTACCAGTACTAACACAACTTACGAGTGTAAATTTTGTCGACTTGGTATACAAGAGAAAATTATAGTACGGGGGCGGGGGATATTTGCACTTGCTTGTAAGGGCGCAATTTTTTCTTGAAAATAGTATATAGTTGTACTAAAAAAATAAATAATTACTCTCAATATATTTTAGTGGAAAAAAAACTTTCAATATCATTTGATGAAAAAAAAATACTTTAATACAATTTAGAGAAAATTTCAATCTCATTACTTTTACTTAAATATTCTGTCCTAATATTAATACCATTCTCTTAATGATGAGCTCTAAGCGAGGCAGCAGCAAGTACCATTTTAATAAGTCATTTGTATGAATCGGCAGGACTCCGAACCCGCGACCTCCAGCTTCCGCTTAGGCCATCGGTGTGTTATGCATGTGTGTATGTATGTATGTATGTATGTATGTATGTATGTATGTATGTAAACAAATAGTATACTGAGGAGAGAGAGAGAGAGAGAGAGAGAGGTGCTACGGGGGGGGGGGGGAGAAGAAAAAAAGAGAAAGAGGGAACTATGTTGGTCTAAAACAGGAAATCACAGAAAAACGATGAACTTTTTTTACAGGTTATGGATGCCCAATGTTCCGAGAGAGAGAGAGAGAGAGAGAGAGAGAGAGAGAGAGAGAGAGAGAGATTTCCAAGATGCATTTGAAGGTGATGTTTATTCTGCTAAACTAACGATGATTGGGAAAGATATAAAATTCAAACGTGAGAATAACAGACAGAAGGATAGATAAAAGAGTGAGAGTGAAAAATTAAGGATGGGACTAAACGAGTGGATTCTTGAAGTCTCGATTCAGCGGAAATAACATATGAAAAATCATCCATTTAGTGAAAGTAAAGTGAACGGAAGATATTACTGACAGCACCCTCACACTACACACACAGAGAGAGAGAGAGAGAGAGAGAGAGAGAGAGAGAGAGAGAGAGAGAGAGAGAGAAGATGGGGTGGAAGACTGAGAAAGAAAACGTGTATGCTTATTCCCTTTATTTCCCTCAATCTGAGAAGTATACGTAATTTGTAGAGGCATAGCTCCATTGTCACGGACGTCGCAGAACTTTTGAAATCATGCGTGCCCATGGAGAGAGTGAGAGAAAACACATCGGAAAGTAAATTGAAGAAACTGTTGATTTTATTATCAGGTA
>JAECUM010032844.1:0-14086 GCA_016617855.1 Megalonaias nervosa | reverse complement strand
AAAAAAAAAAAAAAACAATAAATGCAAAGTTTAGAATTTTATCTTGTAAAGAAACAAATTTATCCCTAAACAATCTGTGCCAATAATACCTCAAAGTAATCAGATTTTTCAAACAACCAAATCTCCTTAAGATGATTTGGTTTAAAATCCATCATTTAAAATGACCTAATTACAAAAGGACTGATTAAAACATTTTACAAAAAAACCTTCAAAATTATATACTACTGTATAAACGAGGACTGAATTTTCAGTAAAATCGACATATTTCTGCATGTAATGCTGTAAACCAGTCCCCAAACCTGTACTGATAAAGGGGCTTGTATCATTTCTTAATATATAACACAAGGGACAACAATCTCAAATTTCTACTATCTCAAATTTCTACTGCAACCTATGTAAGATCCAAAACCAATACTTCAAGTTACATGTCACACTGTCATAGTTTAGCACCAATGTTCAGCTCTGAGATTTGACATTTCAGACTAAAGTTTGACTTCCTACCCTATAAGGAATTGCCAGACGTTTTATAATACTGGTTTCCTCCGAATATTCCAAACAGATTTTTCATATCTGGATATTTGTGTTGGGGTGTGGGGTCAGAGCCAATTGCCTATTGAAAAATTGGGATTCATCACCACCATGTTGTGTTGGAATATAATACTCGCTTACCAGTAGGCCAAGCAAACTTGACAGGTGCTACATTTAGTCATACCTGCATGAAATCAACAGGAAAATGATTTTCTCAGAAATTGCAAGTATTATAATTGTTATGACTTTAATCCACTGACAGACAAGACAAAACTACAGCATTTATGAAACCAGACCCGGTACTCACTATTTGCAGTACTAGTCACATGACTACACAAATCTCTTAACCTAGAACACCAGACGTCCAATAGTCATGTAATAACAACAACCCCCCTTAATGTTGTTAATTACAAATAGTATCAGACTTTCAATTAATATGTTTTATTTATTTTCTACAACATTCGAAACAGGTTATTGTTGACATCACGTGACTAAAATTGACCTATGATGTCATCAACATGTAGGTTTGCGAGATTTGTGTACTCGTGTAACCAGCAATGCAAATGGCAAGTACTACGTCAAATTACATCAATGCTGTAGTTTCATCTTGTCTGGCAGCAGAGTAAAGACATAACTGTAATACAATATCTGAGAAAATAAATCATTTTCTTATCGATTTCATGCAGGCACAACTCAGAGTAACAGTGTTTAAATTTGCTACATCTGGTAAGTGGCTATCCTATGCCATCATATAAAGTAAATAAAGAAACCCAACTTTTTTGTAACTTGTTTTTTGCATTAATGAAATTGTAGACCAATGGTAGATTTTTGGAATTCATAATGAACAACTTGTTGGCAAATGAAATGTGACATGTACATGTTACTTTGTCTAAAAATAACCTGAGGACTGTAACAAGTGTAACAGATGGTGTCAGTTTGAAGTGTCACACTAGTTTGGAACAACCAGCCTGGGAAACATGTTAAACTAACCGGAAACAACATTAATTACTGAGGTACTTTTCTTCTGAAGAGCTTCTAAGTGTGCCATGTGTGTGACCTGGTATCTATACCCACAATGGACATATTGGCAACACTTTGTGATCAAGCAGGCATATCACTTCAAAGTCCGTAACATTTCCCTTGAAATATTTTAGATAGCTCTAATATTAATTATCAAAAGAATGACAAAGCTCTTGATGAGGCATATTCAGTAATTATAAATTTCACTCTTGGTAAGTGTACATTAAGAAAAAGTACATACAGCTTTCAATGCCTTCACTGATGGTAAATGTACATCAAGAATAAGTACACACTGCTTTCAATGCCTTCACTGATGGCAAGTGTACATCAAGTACACACCGCTTTCAATGCCTTCACTGATGGTAAATGTACATCAAGAATAAGTACACACCGCTTTCAATGCCTTCACTGATGGTAAATGTACATCAAGAATAAGTACACACCCTTTCAATGCCTTCACTGATGGTAAATGTACATCAAGAATAAGTACACACCGTTTTCAATGCCTTCACTGATAGCAAGTGTACATCAAGAATAAGTACACACCGCTTTCAATGCCTTCACTGATGGTATGTGTTCATCAAGAACAAGCAAAAACAGCTTTCAATAATTTCAAACATTACGTTCTTATTCTGAATTTTCAAAAAACTATACGTGATGGAAGAAGAAATGGAATTAGAAATTATTGAAGAACTTGAGTGAAAACTAAACAAATAGGGTTTGATGGACTGGTATGGGTCACGTAGGGTGAGGTCATATAGAAAAGAACTACAAAAACAAATTGATACTGATACAAAGTGTTTTGTATGAATTACACAGTTGGATTTCCTTCAAATCAAGCACAGCTGACAGCATAATAGAAATCATTCTTGAAAAAAAAAAAAAGAAACAGCAAAATCTGCCCAAATTTTACATTAATAGTTTTATCCAATATATATATATATACATATATATATATAATCTTTTCTCTTGGGATTTCCACTTTACACTGAATAGGCAACTCAATACTTAAGTCAGAAATTTTCAAATATATATTGTTTGACAAAGTAACATTTCCCACTTCCAAATTTTATATGATATCAAGTCATTTTGTATTTACGATTATCATCAGATTATTATGTATATATTGGTCAGTATTAGGGTTAAATGGCATGTCAGTTGAGTAAACGTACAGTCAACACTTTGAAATGCCTTGGAACAAATATTCCTAACAAATACAAAAAAGAAAATATATTTAAAAACAGAAATAGCCAAGAAAAAAACACAAAAAACCCTCATTGCAAATGTGCAAGTCTGTCAAAAATGTGCAAGCTTTTATACATGCAGTGCATATTTTAATGTCTGTCAAAAATGTGCAAGCTCTTATACATGCATATTTTACTGTCTTATTCATAAGAAGTGATTTTACCAATTCTACAAATTTATTTTCCAAGACTGTGATTTCTTGCAGTTCAAGCATGCCAACAGATCTATAAATGAAACATTTAAATAATAGCAAGGATTTGATCTCAAATTATACACGAAGTAAGTACTACACATATCTCAAAACATTATACACGAATCTCAAAACATTATACAGGCAATAAGTACTAAGCATCTCAAAACATTATACACGTAATAAGTACTACACATCTGAAAACATTATACAGGCAGAAAGTACTACACGTCTCAGAACATTAGATAATATTATGTACAATTACCACTCAAAATTCTGTTAATGGACCACATTTCAGTATGAAATATACTTTCAAATGTACTTTTCATATCAAACTTCTTATCCAATATAACCATCTGTAACAAGGCTTTGACATCATTCCTGAATAAAATAGGTTTGGAACAGTTCATTTCTTGGCAATTGAGTTATTTAATGTAGCATGCATCTTAAGTATGTAAATGTAGCAAAAAAGAAATCAAAATACAGGAAGTTTTAAGACCTCAATTATGTCTCAATTCAAAATTAACATAAAATTATTTCTCCACATGCTTGAGAAAGATAGAAGCCTCCACTAATTTGCCATCTTTTCCATAATCAGTCAGAAGTTTCTTCCAGATCTTATTCTCACACTGTAGCAAATGCTTGTTCCCTGAAAACAGAAATACTATTAAATCAGTACCAGACAAACTAAAGGTACTAATTTTTTGAGACTTTTATACCAGCCACCACCATGAACTTAAAGCCCAATGAATGATGATCCTTCCTCAATCCACAAATTTTATTAAAAACTAAAAATGCATTTTGCAAAATTATAACAGTTTATATTCCCCCTCCCAAAGAATAAATAGAAACTTAGAGGATACGTACTAAATAAAGCAACAAGACATCATTACAAGTCTTCTGGTGGAAACCCATACTAATATGATTTTTCCATTTTGGATAAGCAACAAGAAGATTTTCAAGATGGCTGCCATGGTGGCCATACTTGATCTTAGATTGGCAACATTTCCACTTGGGACCAACCAGACATTATAACAAGTCTTGTTGTGACTGCACAATATCATATGTCAGCTATAGAAGATTTTTAAGATGGCCATTGTGGCAGTCATATTGGTAGTCAGTGAAACCCCTCTGCTGATATGACCATTCATTAAGAAGTAGTGACAAGGTTTTCCAGATGGCTACTGTTGTGGCCAATTTGGAGGTCTGATCTTACCATTTTCATTTAGGATAGACAGACAAAATAAGTCCCATGTTGATATAGACATCCATTCTGCAAGAGTTGCAATAAAAAGATTTTCAAGATGGTTACTATGGCAGTCATAATGGATATCAAATTAGCATAATTTTCATTTAAGACCAATAAGACATTGCAAGTCTTTTAGTGAAAACCCAATATTGATAGGATGATCCATTCAGGTGGACCAGTGGTAATATTTTCAAGATGGCCACTGAGCCCCCATATTAGACATCCCATCAGCACTATTTTCATTTAGAATCAACTAGAGATCGTAAGATGTTTCCTAGAGAAATATGACTTTCCGCTCTAAAGGAGTAGTGGTACCAAAATTCTGAAGATGGCTGCTGTGTTGGCCATCAGATTGGCACCATTTTCCACTTAGGACCAAGCAGATACAAGAAGTCATAAAAAGTCTTTGAGTAAAAAGCCCATGTTGATATGACCATCCATTCAGGAAAAGTGCCATAATATAGGAATGGTGATAACTTGTGCCAAAAAATGGATGGATGACATTCCATTCTATAAGCTCTTCGAATTCATAACCAGCAGAGCTATAAACTAAAGCCAATAAAATGCAGACTCATTCAAACTGAATAAAATCCAACTAGGTTTGCACTGGAAAAGGACAGGTCCAAAAGTATTAAAAAAAGTCATGGAAAATAAACCAGAGCTACTTCAATGACTTGCAGATTGTCATGCTTTTTATTACATCTTTTCATGACCCACACTGATCCTGCTTGCAGATAACCAAAACCTGTGATATATATGATGTGTCCTCTTCCTGGAAAAACATGTACAAATTTTGGTCCAAAAGGATGTACAAAAATGTAATTTTAGTTCCAATTTTACACATTTGACCTTTGATCACTCATAAGGCCCCCAGGAGCAATTCTCCCCTGCATCCATCTTAAAGATGGTCATCAATGGAGCAACCAAAGTACTATGATAATTTTCATCCTGCAGTTTGAAAAGCAGCAATGAATGGATAGAGGGTATCATAATGAAGCATAAGACAACTGATAAATTTACAAAATAAAATTTTAAAAAATCACTCAAATAGTGTGACAAAATTACATCAGGTCATATGGAGTTATTAAATGTAGTGAAAAACATTCACAAATTCTGTCCAAGGGCAAACACAGCGACAGGCCCTTGTACCCTCCTCCAGCACATAAAGCTTTAAAACTTTAGTACAGAATCTTAACATTATTGATAAAGATAGCAATGTTGCCAGCACTGATTATTCCAAATATGCTGGCTAGATAATAATAAGGAAAAAAGTAAATTGTGCAAGTTCTTATTAATACCTAATTGCTGTTTTATTTATAGTCAACCATTTATTTCTTATTCCAAGTATTTTTTATCTATTTACTTTAAAACATAAGGGTGGGCGATAGTCCTATGTGTGTGAAAATCATTTATAAACTATTGCTGGTGCAGTATCTCGTGTGTCACTGGCAATCTTCACTACTTGGATGTTGTTAAGCTCATTTAGGACACAACAGGTTCGTTGCCAATTAACATGGTAGGTCTATCATGTTGTAGCAGTGCAAAATATCAAGTGATATCACAGTATGTATTTTAGAGAATTAGTCACAAAAAAAATTAAAACAGGATTTCTCTATAAAAACATCAGTATTCATTTCATTCTGTTTAAAGTAATCTAGATACAATTCATTATTAAATAAATGGAAGCATATAATAAATATAGTGTTTGTACTGTTAGATTCTGTGGTATTGCCCAAAATATATGGGTGCTGCTAAGTCACCCCACTGCATATTGGTCTCACAACATTCAACGGTACCAATACATTAATCTGTAATTATTCTGTACATACCAATAATAATCAATCCTTTACGAGCTCTAGTAAGGACTACATTCACTTGATGCTCATCGCACAGAAGACCAAGGTTAAGCTTCTTCCATTCACTTGTGGGCTTTCTCTCAATTTCAGACTTAGGTTGAGATCTTACCGTTGAGAAAATAACATAGTCCCACTCTTGTCCTGAAAAATTGAGAAAAAAAACAATACATTATATAATTCAAAGTATATAAAAGACAATCAAAGAGTTCACTTTGAAATATGTCACAGTCAAGTAGGTCATCTTTAACCTTCCTTCAAAACAATTAAATGTCAATTAACTTTAATACAACTTAAACTTAACTGATAAGGCCTAAACAAACATTTCTAAAACAGAACCTGTATGTCGGCCAGAAAAATATATATATTCTACTGTAATATTTTATCTCTTTAAATTTTACCTTTCACTGGCACTATATAGCCAGTGTTGTCTGACATACCATTAAATCACCAATCTACCTGTCTAGTACAGTGATACGGCATAAAAACATACAACAATCAAAATGTATCTTTTAAGGGGTAAAATGAATTTTAATTATGTAACACCTGCCAGCTATTATTACATTGCTGTATCTTTCCTAAGTTCCTGGCTTGAGGTGATTAATCTTCTAATTAGTATTTGAAAGTCAAAATTAGAAAGCATGATCTCAGCCCAATACCTTGGTCAACTTCCTTCCAAAGGTATACTGTTGTCCCTTGACCTGGACCGAGATTGAAAGGACTTCAGATTGGGGAGAGTGGATGGAATTGGGCAATAACAGTACATTACTTGCATTTATTCAGTTACTGAATGTACAACCCCAGTGGAGGCTGATTTTTTCAAGATAAGCTGTCAAAGTCAAGTTACCATTACTATTTTAATTTTGATTCCAGTAGATATCACAAGAAATTTTTCTGGGAAAATCCCAGATCAACAAGTCCACATATCTAGAAGAAGCAGTCATAATAAGATTTTAAGACTGCTGCAGTGGTTACCATATTTGACATCAGGCCCACATCATTTTCATTTGGGACCAACCAGATTTCACCAGAAGTCATTCAGTGAAAATCCAGAAGTTGATATAACTTTCTCTGCAGAGAGAGTAGCAATAACAAGATTTTCAAAATGGCTGCCATACTGAGCATTAGATTGGCACCACTTTCATTTAGGATCAACTGGACATAAGAAGTCTTTTAATGTAAGCACCATGTTGATATGACCATCCATTCATAAGAAGCCTGAATAAGAAGAATTTCAAAATGGACATAGTGTTAGCTATATTGGAAGTTCAAGTGTCACCATATTCATTTAGGATCAACTGGACACCAGAAGTCTTCTGATGAAATCCCCATGTCAATATGACTTTCTGTTCTTCTGGAGTAGTGATGATAACAATTTTCAAGATGGCTGCTACGGTAACAATGTTATATGTCCTACTGACACCATATTAATTTAGAACCAACTAGACGTCACACAAAGTCTTTTGTGAGAACACCAAGTCGATATAACATTCTGCTCAGAAGCAGTCACAAAAACAAGATTTTCAAGGTAGCAGCTGTGTTGGTCATACTTGAAGTGGCATGTTTATATTTGGGGACCATGTGCTCAGGACTGTTAACTGTTTATACAGGTTGCAGGTTACAGCCATATATCATGGTGGTAAAGAAAGTTCTCTATGTCCCCCTCCACCTCGATTACAGAAAATTGTTTTCTAAACATGACTGTCAGTGGAATAAATATAAAATTCTTTTCACATGACATGTCATATTATGGCAGGTATGCTGATGTCTGTCATCTATCCATTACTACAAGTTATGTTATTGTTACTAAGCAAGTGACACATGAAATATGGGTCACAATGACCTACATTTTTATAGTGGCTTTAATAATTTTTCAGTCATATCACTACGATGTCTGCAGTGTGGCAGTTTATAGTGATGTCTAGCACTGGGGCATCATGCTGCAGACATGTAGCATTATGTTCCACTCAGTCACATTATCCTGACACCAGGCTGACCGGTCTTAACACTAACCTCTTAATGCTGAGTACCTAGCAAGGCAGCTGTTATACCCTTTTTTTTAAAAGTTTTTGGTATGACTCAACCGGAGTTCGAACCCACAACGCCGCATCTGAGGTGGATGCTCTATCCATTAGACCACCGGAGCAGTGCATTTCATTATTCAAGATATGACAGTATTACATAAGAGATACAAAACTTACGTGGACATGAAACGTCACATGAACCAGTAAAATACACATGTATGTGACAGTGACCATTCGCAAAGGGTGAAGTACTAACAGAGATGCATACCATCATCTAGTTAACAATTCTGTCAAGAACACCCATCTAACTATATTTACAAACCTTGAGCACCAAAGGCAGTACTAGTAGTAATGTTCCGATATCCCTGCTGCTGTAATCTCTGCTGTATATCATCACACTGTGCCTGTTGTAGGACCAGAATAACTATGCTTGTCTCTCTAACATTGTGACGTCTGACCAGTATACCTGCAATCCTCACCTAAAATACAACACCATAAGGCAATGATAATGGGAATTATACACATATCCATGAAAGGAAAGGATGCTGAAAAGATCAAATACTGGAAGAAGGAACAAAATGCTATATTCCAGTTATGGTTAAGGTACTGACACATGTTCACACCGATGCAACAATAGTATTGGGCAAGACTCAGCAAAATTGTTAGGAAAAGTGAAAAGCTTAACTATTAATGTGATAGAACTAAATATTTTTGATGAAAAAAGAAAGAATGAAAGCAAGAACAAAATTTTCTTTTCCAAACAAATATAGAAGAACGATTATGTGCGATTGAGATTCAACATGTACAACTAAGTATCTAGTATGCTGATTCCAAGTTTCAGAATTTTGGGGTTTTAGTTTTTGAAAGAAAAAGGCCTGGGCCCACATCTCAAGCTGAATCATTGCTGCTAATTATGTCACCTAACTAGAAAGTCAAGTGAGCATATTACAGAATGTATGGTCTTAGCTTCATAATGATTCATCCTGGGTATGGAGAAAGCCATCAAGGGGTTTAGGAAATAAAAGCAAATTGAAAAATATGACCAGAATCTTGATGCACATTTTCTATGACTGTGACCTTGACCCAAAGTTTAAAGAGGTGAGCAAGTAAGTCATAGAATCTTAAGCTTCTTTAGCACTCTGTATTTCTCTGTATACGCTGTTGTTGAAATCTCATTCATTTCCTGAATGCTAAAGAATAAAAGTATTTCAAGATTTACTTTGTATTTCAGTCATAGTGTTTTAAGACTGTTTAACATGATGCTGAAATTTTATGGGCACACAAATATACCATGTTATTATGACATAGTTAGGTCAGGCTGCTGATATATTTCAGTGAAGACTTTAAAAAGATTTTGAGTTCAATGCGACAAATTAAGAATCCTCTTGACCATGCCTGTTAGATTTTATTTAATTTGCACAAAAGCATTATTAATAAACAAACCTGTTTAAATATGATAGTACAATGGGCAACTGTCAATATCAGTTCTGAATGAAGGGTAATACACTTGGCAATCACTAGCAACATGACACCCTGCTTAACTATACCCATCGGGATGTCCTCACCTTGTCACTAATAGTTTCACAATATAGCTTCAATCATGGTCATATGGTGATGCACTCAAAGTTCTGACTGTTCTTTGCTATAGTTCATTCCACACAGCATTGCGAATGATATCTACGTCTGTAGCTCAGTGAATTTTCAGGTTAGCGAAGTAACTAATTTGTTTTCAGGATGAAGTATTTCAATACTGTTTGAATTGACAAAAAGTGTAATGTATCTCATTATTAAATAATGCTAAAATACGGTGGTCTGTTTACATCAAATTCTTTGATGCCAACATGACCTGCAGAAGAGTCAATATGCCTATTATAAAGTGATTATCCTTCCAATTCAGCTATATTTGGCAATAATGTTGTTGCCCCACCCCCCTTCATTTGATTTCTTTGCAGTATCAAAAATGAACTTTTCCAGAAGTCAGGATGAACATGGCAGATTGCATGTACACTGACGAGTCTCTTCCAGCATGTATCAAATTAATGGTTTGGTGCTGTATGTCAATTTTAATTATGTTTAAATCAATTGTGCACAAAATGAATTTGGCCATTTTAGCTACATTCTGAGATGTTGATGTTTAAATTCAATGAGAAACAGATTCAGATATCAATCACGATGCTGTGTAGAATGAACAAAAGTTCAATGTTTCCTGTGCTGTTCCATTAGAAAATGGAGTACTGCAAAATGGTACAGGATATGCCCACCTTGTGGCCTTTTCTTTTCCCTACAAAAGATTTTAAATATGAACTTGACCTTTGACTACTGCATGACAAGGTGTGGACCTGTGTTAAGTTTCATCACAATATCTATAGGCCTTAAAAAGTGACAGTCTGGATAAGGAAATATGCCACTGACTTGCAATATCTCTTACTACACTTGGACCTTGATGGAAGTGTATGACTGACTTTGACCTTGATGGCAGGGTATAAATGACTTTGACCTTGATGGAAGTGTATGACTGACTTCGACATTGATGGAAGGGTATGACAGACTTTGGTCTTAGCAGTATGGTATGACTGACTATGCAGGGTTCGAAACTAACTTTTTTATTAACTAGTCAAGCAGACTAACAGGACAAAAGACACGCTAGTCCGCAGCAAAATCCATTAGTCCTCAAAATACATGTATGTAACACAACAATAGAGATTCATACACATTATAAATTATATCGATTTGCCATCAGTTTGTCCCAAATCATAATCTTCTCCATCCGATTCTGAATAGTCCTCCATATACTTCTTTGTCTCGGTCCACAAGAGTTCTATAAATATATAGCTGGCACTGGTTCATAATCAGCAATGTCTTCACTTAAAAAGTGAATCGTTAACAAGTCATTCAATACACTGCTGCACAATCTGCATCTCCAATCAGATTTCGTCATTTTCAATTCACTGAATCCCCGCTCTGCATCTGCAGACGAGGCTGGAAGGGTCAACATAATATCCACCAGTGCAAGAATGTTAGTGTGACCTTGAAATCTCTTGTTAACATCACACCATTAGAAGTTCTCTGCCTGACATCCACAAGCATAAATAAAACTTTTCAAGAGTTGCCACTACTCTTCAACCTTGTCTGGATAGAAGCCTGCCATTGTCATTACTGGGGAAAAATGTTCCAGCAGCGTAGTAACATCCTCAACACCAAATCCAATATGATTCGAGTCTCTTGGCCATGAATGAAAATCTGCAAAATGTGTGGCTTTCCATACATCACATTGCTGTTTGTCAAATCGGGCATCCAAGTGTTCTGCTTAACTTGATCACGTCCTCTCTGGCGTGAAGTGATAACTGCACTGATGTTGGGGACCTTAGTTCTTTTAGTACAAAACCATGAAATTCCTAAAATCCCATCAGCATTAGCTTGTGCAACTTCTTTCATACCCAAAAATGAAGTTCATATTTGCCCACCCATGGGCAAACTTCTTGTTCACGCAACCCTTTATCAGTGGAACCATCAGTGATAATACTAATAATGGTGCTGATTTAATCTTTTGTTCAAGTTTATTTCTTGCACACTGTGCAATAAATTCTGAAAACACTTGTGCCTCTTTGTCATTGACATATGTTTGACCAACATAAATTCCCTTTTTGGCATCCAAATGGACCATCCACATATAATTGCTGAACGGCCTTGTCATGTTTACTAGGGCGTGTACATTCCTAAACAAAACTGACATTCTTCCAACAACTTTTTTATTAGCATCATGACGATTTTACTTGCAGATGGCTGTCTGTTGGGTTTCGATAATTCTCGACTCGTGATCATGCATTTCTGATGGATTTGTCATTTGGTTTCATGGTATACTATTGTTTCCAACCGTAAATTGGAACATCCAACTACAAATGAGTTTGTTTTTTTTCATCGTCTGTTTTTGAATATTCTCTGCAGATGCTGCAAAACATGGTATTTACTTTGGGGTTAAAGTTAAGCCACGGCTGACCGCATTTCCACTTCTCTAGAAAAGTTCGGTTCCTACTTTCTTTATCATACTGTTTGTCGCGTTCCCATTTGTCCTTGTTATTGTCAGTCTTCAGCCTTTCAGCCGGATTTTCCACACCTTGTATAAATCACCACATTGTTCTCTTCACTTTCTTTGTTTAGCTATGATCCTGGTCAGTGCGACAATAGCGCTTTGCACACCATTTGCAATGCTTACTATAAAGTGCCTAGGTGATCTTGATTTACATACGGGAGTTACAACAAGTTCAGTAACTAAAAATAGCAAGTTATTTGTCCACATTTCTTTTATGGAATTCATTAAAAAATACGAGAAAAGCAAATTTTAAAATAATTACATGCATTCATTTTTTATTAGTCAGGCAGACTTGTATTGGAGCATATTTATTAGTCCATGCGGAAAACTATTAGTCGCGGACTAATGGACGTCCGTTAGTTTCGAACCCTGCTTTGTAATAGACTGTCTAGTCAAGATATATAATAGGTAAAATTTCATTAAAGTATCTTCATTAGTTCAAAAGTCATATCTGTAGACTGAAAAAAATTGTCGATTTATATTTTCCCTTGCTGTGACCTTAACCCTGAAGCATGGAGCATGACTGCTATGTGACACACTATCTACTCATGATATATCATTGGTTAAAGTTTCATTAAACTGGCTTCCCACATGCTTGAAACAATTAAAATGGTTTTTAAGGTTCACCTATAGTCTCAACTGAATGTCAACAACATCTTTGCATAAAAATCATGCATTTTAAAACTAGAAATCTGCTTCTATCTTGAGATTATCAAATCATCCATGTTACAATCTGAATTAGACATCTCTACATGCAATTAAGTACATACATGTATTTTCAAGAAAACCCCTTTTAAGTAAGACTATACATTCAGAAGTAGTATAACAAGATGTTCAGGATGGCCCCATGTTCATATTAGTACTATTTTCATTTAGGATGAACAAGACACTGCAAGAAGTCCCACGTCGACATGACCATCCGTCCAGGAAGAACAGCAATAATTAAGGTTTTCAAGTTGGCCGTCATTTTCAAGGTCAGATTAGCCGCATTTTTATTTAAGACCAACTAGACATCATTAGAATAGGTGAAATGCTATGGTGGCCATACTGGTGGTCAAATCAGCAGTTTTTGCTTAGAACCAACTAATTGTAAGAAGTCTTTTAGTGAAACACCATGTTGATATAACCTGACCATCACTTCAGGAAGTGAAGCAATAACAAGAATTTCAAGCATGACACTGTAGTGGCCATATTGGATGTGTGAGTGGTATAATTTTCATTCAGGATCAACAAGACCTTGTGATGAATCTTTGTACAGTATCAAGACAATCCTCTAAGCATGTTAGGTGGAGTAATTATAACAACTTTGTGCTAAGGGATAGAAGATTACAGACATGCTACATGTTATGTATATTTAATTTAATTGTCTGTCTGTTAGTTTTAAATTTTTTTTATTTCATTACATGTTATTGTAATGTAACATTGTTTGCTGGACTTGACCTTGTCCAAAATTGAGTTTATTTCTGCTTGACCTGATTGACTTTTTTTTTTTATTTGATTTATGTAAACAACTAATAATAGCTTCATTATTCTCTATGTGTATGAGCTATTATCAGGATTATTATTATTATGGTAAACAAGAAGGCGTAAATATGTTGATCAGGGTCAGGGTTTTGGAGATTCCCAAGTGAATTTTTAGAGGCCATTGTGTTGTAAATAAACAAGGCTCATTAGATCATTCTAGAAGGTTATTTTCCATTAGGTCATGGTTGGTTTTAGAAAATGCTAATTTTGACCTGAGGTCAAGCAGAGAACTATATTATCTTGTGACTGAGAATTTTACGAGTCATGCTTTAACATCCAGCACTTTAAGTTGTATTATGTTGTGACCAGTTTGGGCTGAATTTTACTGTCTTCAAATTATTGAATTCAAGTGATTATTTTCTC